>JANKKB010001952.1:0-19230 GCA_026225775.1 Bursera palmeri
GCAGAAAGCAAGTCGAACAGCTGAACTGAATTTCTGGTCGCCGGAAATCCTACCGGAAAAAAAATCTGACCAGAGAACGCCAGAAAATCTAACACACACAAGACAAAGCTATACACCTTGCTCTGATACCATGTAAATGAATATCATCTCATTTTCATTGTATATTTACATCTTCATCATACATGTATATATACACTCATACACACAGCCTCTCTCCTATCATTCTGCACACCCCATCCTTCTGCATACACCATCCCTCTGCACACACCATCCCTCTGCAAACAGACCATCCCTCACAGCACACATACAGCTCATAACAGATAGTTTTTATTTATTTTTATGTTTACATATTTATTTTTATTAAATTATTAATATTTTTTTAACATAATTATATATAAATATAAGAAGACAAATAGGGTAGCATGACTTTCATTTCTTCTGCAACTGATAAAATTTTATTTTCCCTTACATTATTTGAGTGGCTAACGGAATATGTAACCGAAAGATTGAGAAGAGATTTTTCAAAAACTTAAAAATAACAGAAGAGAAAAATGGTATAAGTTACAACTTAAAAAACCCTTAAATCAACTCAAAAAATTATATAAAGGTGTTAAATATCCTAATTTCATTTCCAATTCAGTAATTAATATGATCTAAAACATAATAGATTAGACAAAACACAAACACCTCCTAATTAACAAGAGCTAAATTACACATCATCCTTGCAAAGAAAAATTGTGTTTTTTGTGAAAGCTTCCACCAAAGAGAGACGAAAGAGGATTGACAGAGGCAAGACAAGAAAAAAGACATCCAAATATAGGTAAAATTATCTATTAAGTACCTTGACGATTGTTAGATCTTTTGATCCTAAGAATGATACATTTTCGTCCTCAAAAATATTACGAACATATACTTGGTCATGAAGTATTGTATCCTAATTTTATCAATGCATTATTATATTTGACACTATGTACTAGACCTAATGTAGCATTTTTTGTTAATTAATTAGTAAGATTTAATTATGCACTTACTAGACAACATTTGAATGGAATTAAACATATTTTTTGTTATCTTTGAGAAACTTCAGATTTGGATTATTTTATTCAAATAAGTTTTATCAAAAATTCCAAATTAGTTGCTTATATTAATTGGTTATGTTGATGTTAAATATTAATTTGATTCCTATAAAGATCGATTACAAACTGGATATGTTATTATTTATAATAAGACTGCAATCTCACGGTGATCCACAAAACAAACTTTGGTTGCTATATCATCTAATCATTATGAAATTCTTACACTTCATAAAGCTAGTCGATAATGTGAATGGTTATGTTCTGTAATCTAACATATCCAAAGTTCATGCAAGTTATCTCCTGCTATTGATCTTCAACAATTATAAATGAAAAGTAATATGATACATTATTTCACCAATGTTTTTCTCCTGCTCGAGTTAGAGGATGATGAATCAAGGAAGATAAAACTAAATATATTTCACCAATGTTTTTCTATATACATGAATTTCAGAAAAACTGAAAAATATATATGAAACATATACGTTTTAATGATAATCTTACTGATTTATTTACCAAAACTTACCAACATAAACATTTGAACAGTTGGTTTATCACGTTAGTATGTGGTGACTTAATAAGGAACCAAATTGATACATGATCTTTTGTTATGATTAGGGAAGCACTCATCAAATGGACTATTTTGGACACATGTGCATTGTACTTTTTGTCTCTTCGATCAAGTTTGGTCCCACTACGTTTTCTTGATAAAGATTTTAACGAAGCAATTGCAATCCAAAGCCATTTTTCAGTATATCAAATAATTATATTACTTTTTTAAGGTTTTTATCCTACTTGATTTTTCTTTAGCAAATTCAAATATAGTAATATAAAAATTTTGGATCTCCAAGGGGGAGTATTGTAAACAATGTGGCACTCCACCGTTTACTCCATCGAGGGTATAACAATTTGTCACAACATTTACAAGTGTAATCTCCATGTAAATGGCTTGCAAGTGTATGAATATTTAGGTGACACATAATGTATTGGATGGCCATTTTTCATTGGCTAAATTATTCTATGTTAACAAGCTTTGGCTTGAAGAATTTGTGTATCCGAATAAAAGTTTTAGTGCAAAGTTTTCCTCTTTATTCTATCTTTATGTTTTGAGTTTTTTCATTACACCCATAACTTTCTTTTGTTTTTATTTTATAGTCAATTGTATATTACATACAAAGTTTTTGTTATAATATATTATTATATTGTGGAGCCCACTTAAATTGATTCTAGAAACCTCAAGCCTTATGTATGAGGCGGTGGGAGAAATATTTTATTGTATAACATATATGAGTGATTGGCTCATGCATGTGGCAAAAGCAATTGGTAGAAAAATTGGTAGCCTCCCATTTGTTGGATTCAATCACTTGGGCGGTGATGAAGCTCTATAAATACAGCCCTCTCTCTTTGTACTGAATACGCATCCGAAAGAAATCAATAAAAAGGCTGTCTACTCTCCTTTCATATTTCTCTATTTGATTAACTTTTGTTATACTTTAATTATTTATATTTACACCCCTAATTTGTATTTGTTTATTTTATAGTTAAATTCACAACAGTTTTCGGCTTTGTTTGGATATTTAGTACTTGGCGGGATTTTTAATCCCTCACACGGGCGAGCCCATGGAATTTTAACTGAAAAGGAATTTTTAAAAAATAGGGTATAATTTTTTTAAAAATATAAATAAAATTTCTCAACCTTAAATTCAATTATAAGTATAAAATGTTCGATCTACCCTTTTTAAGAATTAAATAATCTCAATTCTCTATTTTCTTAAAATTAATGTCTAATAAAAAATATGAAAATTTATAAAATTCATTTAGACACATAAATGATGTGACTGGTTAAAAAATACTTTAAAAAAATTTATAATTTTATGCTTTTATCGATATTTTGTATTGTTTTCAATAACCTAAATTGTCTAAAAATAATGATTTTAGACACGATTATGTTATATACATGTTTTTCATCAAACCGATAAGTTTCATAATTTTATGATTTGCAAATAATCTCCATATCAAATTTCCAGAACTAATAAATAATAATTTAGAAATTTAGAAAAAAAGATTAAACCACCCGTCTGTGACCGAGGCACAAACCCCCGCTAACGTCATTGAACGACGTTTCTATTCTTAGCGGAGTCTACATCTTCACAGGCCACCTAGTGGTTTCTCGAAACACAGGCGATCGGAGACTGAGAAGAAGAGGATGACGGAGGCAGTGATAAGGAAAAAGCCGGGCATGGCTAGTGTGAAAGACATGCCTATATTCCAAGACGGGCCGCCCCCGGGCGGGTTTCCCCCGGTCCGATACGCCCGTCGGATCCCTAACAAGGGTCCCAGTGCCATGGCCATCTTTCTTGCTGCTTTTGGTGCTTTCTCTTATGGCATGTACCAGGTGGGCCAGGGCAACAAGATCCGCAGGTACACACTCATCCATTTTAGTTTTTATTTGTAATTTTATTTTAATGATGATAGATTTTGTTGATTTTAGTTATGAATTGGGTTTTGGTTGTTATGGAAATTAGGGCTGGGAATGTTGATTTTCTCTTGTTGCTGCCAATTAGGTTTTCAACATTATTATTTTTTTTTAACATTTTAAATTGGTGCTTCAGCCAAAACCCAGTTTCTTCAATGCTTCAAAGTCCTAAAAGTCATTTGGGTTTTTAAGATTTTAAGATCAAAGTTGAACAATTTGTCCTTGTTATTTTTAGGAAGAAGAAGAAATGCCCCAAAAGATTACATCAGGTTACTCTAGGTATAACACATTTTGATAGGGTCAAAGAACCTTCTCTAACCATGAAATAGAAGATGTGGAATCCATTGGGTTTCCATTCAGCATGGTTGCATGAGCATTCAATGTATATTTATACAAGTTAAAATGCAGCTTCTTTGGTTTAAGACAATTAATTCCCACTCTATAATTGATATCTGTCAGGTAGGTTTCATATGTCTTGGTTTAAAATATAAGAAGATTAAATTTAGATTGTGTAACTATTGAATTAATTAAGGTTTATCTTGTTTGAGCTTTAAATCAAGAAGGTTGCTTTAGTGGGTGTATCATGCTAGCAAGCAGGTGAATACAAGATTTAATGCTGAGGTTTTATAGGTTATATTAAGCTTATACAAAATATCGGGAATTCTTGTTTGGGTTTGATTGTTGACTGGTTGGGATTTTATGTGTTTAATGGGTCTGGAATGCAAAAGAATAGAGATAGAAGATACAGAAAGCTTTGTAGTCTCACTTTAGTTTGTTGGCATGGGTAGTTGCAGGATAATTGGAGCTTGCTGAAAATAGGCTTTTTAAATTTTATTACAGCCATCTCTCATTGGTTGTCTACGGTCTACATTATCAAGAAACATATCTCTGGCTTCTTGAACAAATTTCATCTATCATTGGTGATGCAGGGGAATGGTGACTTCTCCTTGCCTGAGGAATATTGAATGGACTCATGATGTTTCTTTTATGCAATGAGGCACAAGGTTTCGTAAGGCAAGGGTCAAGTTGAGTGCTTCACTCATTTTGATGAAAAGGCAACTTGTCAACATACTGGGAATATGTTTACAGTATACAAAGAAAATTGTGATTTAGAAAAAAAGCCTCGTATGTACTATCTGACCTCAATGAAGCCAATGGGTTACAAGTTCTATTCTATAGGAATTCGATATGAACTTTTTAATCTTTGTATCAAGATGCTATCTCTACTATAAACTTCCATAACCTTTGAAACAAGACTTGGAGTTAGTGAATGATGCCACAAAGTGTTTGAGGTTGCTTTGGTGGATGAAATTGCTATGTCACAAAGTTTCTAAGTCAAATACACTCTTCATGTAAAATTCAAATAGTTTCATGATGTTATTATTTTCTATCCTATTCTCCAGAATTTGGATATGGTGATTAAGGTTCAGAATAGCGTGAAGTATCATGAAATGTGATGCTGTTTTATTTCATTAATTCTTTGTTTGGATGTCTTTCTGCCTGTCAAGATGAATGATTGGCATGGTTAAGGGGCTTTGATAAGTAATCATTCAATATGCTTCCGTTTTGCAGGGCACTTAAAGAAGAAAAGTATGCTGCACGAAGGGCAATACTACCTGTGCTTCAAGCTGAAGAGGATGAAAGGTAGAAATTAAACTTTTTGAGTTTATCATGGTTCCTACTCGTGCAATGTCTTAACTGTAGAAACATTGTTTATCTTTTATCTTCTGCTTGTTTAGATTTGTCAAAGAGTGGAAGAAGTATCTTGAGTATGAAGCTGAAGTAATGAAGGATGTGCCAGGTTGGAAAGTTGGTGAAAGTGTATACCACTCTGGTAGATGGGTGCCCCCATCAACTGGTGAACTTCGTCCTGATGTCTGGTGATGCTGTTCAAGTTTGAACTACATTTTCACTACCAAGAGTTGCTCTGTTATTTCTTCATGCAAATTTCTTGTGTTGCTCGGTATAGTGCCCTTCCAAATGGAATAAAAATGTATTGGACAACCGCTTTACATGTATCCAAAATACATTAGTTTCTTTTTAAATATTTCCTGTCTTTCATTTATTTTAAAATATGAGACTTGAAAGGAAGACTCATCATCTGCTGGTCTGATGCCATCCTATTTCACATCAAATGTTGGACAAAGTGATAATGGTTTTGCCGGTGATGCATCGGTAGAGGTAACTTCATGTTTGGGGTATTTGACTTTTGTTCATACTAGTTCAGTGCACTATAAACTAGTTTCTTTCAGTGGCCTGAAATTGAAAACAAGGAAACTCTCATATCCTTTTTATCCCCGCTTTATATACAATAGAAAGAGTTGTATCCTAGGTGTTGACATCCAACTTTCCATTGGTTGATGCATTGAAGGCCATAAGCCATCTGGTTTGATATATTTCAAAACCTCTAATAAAGTCCATCCTCACCAGTTCTACATATCTCATTTCTCTAAACACTCCCTAAATTTTAAGTTTTAAAGTGTACGTAACACACCCTTTTTGGTATCATATATAACCTTTATTCAATTTAATAAAGTAGAATAGTTATATATATACATACATCTAACTAACGTTTATGTTTAACAAAAAGATTTGGTCAGGTCTTAAGATATGTACATTAAAAAGATTTAAGTTTAACTGGTATGATTATTCACACATCTATTTGGTGTGTTGATGACTATTTGTTCCATTTTTTTCACAAGTTTGTTTGAATCGTCAGGTCAACAATTATTTTTTCTTCTAAGCTTTTTAAGCTTTACAACGGCAACACATTAAACGTACCTTAATCATGTTTAACTTAAACACAAAAGTGGTGATCTTCTATTCTAATTCCTATATTTATAACATATCTTAATCATGTTTAACTTAAATACAAATATTGTATATATCACTTAGTCAAATTTATATAAGTTTGGGATCCACGTAAGGTGGTATTGATTTAAGAAGTTATATCAAGTAAATTTATTTAGTTATTTGACTGCTACTACATCACAAGAAGCGACCTTCCGTGAGCTTTCCAGCTAAAAAATACCCTGCAAATGCCCAATAAAGTACGACGTCAAATTGATCAAATTAAATAGGGAAAAAAAAATTAGTGATTTGTCAAATTTAGTACCAAAATTAAGCGGCGCGAGTGAGACTCTCCGTTCCAAGATTCATCTTTTCTTCTTTTCAAGCAGAGAAGCCAAAGTACAGTCCGAACTCCGAACTTCTCATCTGGGTTGTGTTTTTTTCTTCATACAAACAAGGGAATCTGTTCCGCCTTTCATGCTTTAGACTGTAACAATGGCGGGAATAGCAATAATAGTAGATCTGTGGAGGAAAAATCCAACCTTTTGTTCACCTCAGACGCTTCACTCTTCTGGCTTCCTCTCAGCGACCGCTGCAGCTGCCTCTGCCGCTGCCGCTGCGCCTTTTGCCTCTCGCTTCTTGTTTGGGTACTCTCTCTTGCACGCCTGATGTATTTTTACGACCAAGTTATATGTGTATGTTGTATGTGTACTTGTAGATGTATGCATTTGTCTATGCAAAAGTGCTATTCAGGTGATATTAGGCCAATCTTGATTGTTTTGGATCGGTTTCATGCGGATAAAGGAAAGGGGTATTGGCATGTGTGAGGTTAAGCGTGTCTGGTTGTTCGTTTACAGGTTTAGAATATCTTGCTTGTCATTTAGTTTTTTTTTTTTTTTTTGATAGATGTCAACTTGGTCTTGGTTATGAAATTTCATGTCTTGTTGTTGTTGTTGTTGTTGTTGTAGAGGTGTAACTTAGTGATCAATGTATGCAGATTGTCACATTTTCGGCTGGATGTTAAAATTTTGGGCTTTTGGCAGCTAAAATTTGGTATTAGGACTAATTTCTTAGATTAACTGTATTTTGGCAGTTTTGATGTGAGATTTAAACAACTCTTGATTTGTTTTAGCTTATATTGCAAATGAGGATTGTATTATTTTTTCATGAAGTTACCTGGTTCAACATCATTTGATATAAGTGATCTTTGTGTCTTAATTGTTGTAGCTTTTGGAAAAAGAGAAATTTAAGCACAAAAGAAATCAAGGCTTTTTGTTCCTCTTCTCGAAGTTTCTTACTTAAACAAAATATGCATGATGAACTCACCACCTAAAATTTTAACCATAACATTATAATGTTGAAAGTCTGATGTTTTGGAGAACTAACAAGAATACTGTATTTTACATGATGGCATTTTTAGTGATTGAAAAGAGGAAAAAAGAAAAAAAGATTGGGGAACGGGGGCTTGTTGCTGCTGTTTACATTTTCAAATTTGTTACATCCAATAAATCATGTCCATGTTTTATGTTACTCTTTTTTAGTTTTCATCTAAACTTAGCTATTTTGGGTTTTTTCTTGTTTGATTAATGGTATTTTGGCCGATATATATTTTTTGGCTTAGTTTTATATATATTGACCATTCTTACTCATGCTACAGTTCACCCAAACTTCCTGTTGCTTACTGTGATGCTGGTGCTGCAATAACTGAAGAATACATTTCTAATATACGAAGAGTATCTGGCAATATATTTCAGCATGATGCTCTTAAATATACTACCAAAGAGTACAACATCCAGTTAAAACCTCTTTTTTCAGCTTTTGAGTTGAAAGCATTTGCTATAACGTCCTTGAGGTCGTTTTTAATGTTCTATTTGCCTCTTTTGGAGCCTGATACAAAGTTGGAAGAGGATGATGATGACTTCCTGCCAGACTATCAAGAAGAGCATCGTGTGGATCTAGTTGTTCCCTTTAAAAAATCAGTGAAGCAAATCGTTCGTGAGGTGAGTTTGAATTGATTTTCAATATTGTTCAGATTCATGATGACTAGTAGTGTAGGTTATAATTATACACATTGAGTGGTCACCTTCTACGTGGAAACTGCTAAAATTTTTGTTCTTTTAGTAGTTGATAATGTTTTCTTATTTTTCCTGAGATGGTTGACTATATTACGTTTGTTGTATCATCTCAGGTAACTGTTGTAACTACTAGACGGGTTCTGGAAAGACTTGCTGTCCACTATGTTTCACAGCGAACAGCATGGAAACTTCTCAAAGGTACTTTCTTTCTGTAATTTTATATTTGCCTTATGATTTAAACCCAATAAGAGAAGAACAGCAGCAAAGAAAAAACAAACTGTACCGGTCGAGAATGAGTTGCTACTAATTTAATATAAAAGAGCTGATTATTAGATTTTCATAATCTGTGATGCTTTCTCATTAGATGTTACACAACTAACGAACTTGATAAATTTGCACAGATGCTCCTAAATCTGCAATGCGGAAGGCTGAAAGAGGAATGCCTACTTCGGTATTCTTCTTCAGAGTTAGCCGAACTACTTTCAGAGGTTAAACCCGTAATGCATAATTTCTTTCTGTTTTTGCATCTGGTTGCTCAAACATTTCACCATACTCTTCTCTAACCATCGCTATATGCTGAAGCAGGACACTTTCTAGGAGTTGCAGCATCGTGGATTGTCCAAATTGGCATTGAATGTTACCGATCTCTTTCTCGCATTATGAAGTCTGGTGAAGAGAGCAATAAGGTTGATAAATCAGAAGAAGCTAAACGGCTCGGGAAGAAGGTTTCTGGTGTTACTATCAGGTGTGGTGCATCTCTAGTTTTTGCTTCCATTGGAGCAGGGATTGGTGCCATCATCATTCGCCCTTCAGTTGGTCAGTGGATTGGTAAGTAGATCACCCTCCCTTATATTGAGCTATCACTATTAACAAATTAAACTCTTTAAGTGACATCGGGATCCAAGTAGAATTTGCAATACTGACTTCCATTTTGGCAGGATGCGCGATCGGTGATTTGGCAGGGCCCATTATTATAACATTTTGCCTTGATAAAGCTCTTCATGTTGACCAATAAAGCACTGGAAGATAAGTTCACCAAGATATTTCTTCCCGGCTTCAAATTGTACTGGGTTACATCTACTTGAGAATATTTTAATGATGTTGCCATTATCTACTCTTAGATATTGTCTAATCAGGTATTGGAATCGTAAGCCATTCATAAAAGAATTCTCTTTTGGAGGTCATTATCATTTTCTCTGTTGACTGACGAACTTTAAAAATAATCTACTATTTTTTTCCGTTATATTTTTGTTACGTGCATTATACTATATTATGTACCTAGAACTCCATTTAAGTGCCGGCTTTTTGGCTTACAGTCCACAATTCCGGAAACTCTTGATTCTGCTTGTTATGTGAATGTCCAGAAAAGGATCCTGTTTTACCAAATACCGAACTTTCAATCATCTCTCCATGGCATGACCTTGAAATCTACAACAAAATGTGGCAATTGTTTCCTTCCGAGTCCTGTCGTAGCCCAGAAGGAATCTGCATTGTTATTTCTTCATTTTTGTGAATTATTCTTGAAAGGGCACTATAAATCGTTAAGGCCTGAGAGGTATTAAATGACTTCCATAATCAGTGGTTAAATGATTGGCTGCAAGAGAGGTTCTCCTGTCTTTTCAAAACATCTTGAATCATCTATTGCCAAAATGCTCTCCGTATTACAAAATATACCATCAAGAGAGTAACGCTACAAAATGAAAACATTTTTAACACTTTTGCAATCCTCTTCTCTCCTGAAAATCTGTCCTAACAAACAGTAATCTAAAGTAGTAACTTAAACGCGGTTTCCATGCAATAAGCTATCTTATTTCATAAACTCGATAATACATCAACAGTAGCTGCTAATTTAATCCATTTGGCCCCGTTCCACAAAAGCTCTTCTGATCTGAGTAAACAGGGCAGTCTTCAAGAAGAAAAGGAAACAAGAACCAGGAACGTGCCCATCCAGAGTCCAGACTCAGGTGTCCCAAATCATCACAACCGCTATTACTCCAACTCCTAACAACACAGCCCAGAACTTATGAAGGGGTGTATTTACTGAAATCGCCTTCTGCGGTGCATAACCTTTGGATAACAGGTGATTTATTGATACATAAATGAAAATACCACATGCCAAACCCATTGAAATGGCAAAGATCCAATCTGCAACGGGACCTTGAGTCGTGGCATCGATTACAATTCCAATTGCAACACCAACTGGACTTGAAATGGCAAATGCAAAAGCATATGCTGCACATGATAAGAAGGGCCGATCTGGAATTATCCGAAGAAGAGCTATTCCCATTGCAATTGCTGCGAATATCTTGTGCAAAGAGATGGTCCATAAAGCTTTCCATGCATCAGCTTCAGTTTCTGCAACCCCAATTGCAATGCCCTCAAAGACTGAGTGGAAACACAAGGCCACGATCAATAAAATGCTATCTCCAAGTGAACTGACGTTATCAAGTGAAAACTTTGAAGAGTGTACATCTGTGCCATTGTGAACCTATAATGCATTAATCCGTAACAAGAGTTCAGTCTTCACAAATCATTTCCAAATGTGGAATAATTCTTAAGGGACATATCCTACCTGAAAATTTTCACTGCTTTTTCCTGGCTCAGCTCCTCCTGTAATGAAGTGAAGATGTGCAACATTGATTAAACAGCCATTCGAATTTTATATCATACAAGGCCTAAAACTGCATCTGTTCTATCCTTTAAATCCCTTATCTAGCTTCTCGCTGCGTCATTCTTCAGGCAATTCAATGATGAAACACAATACATGTATGTCAAATGGTTAACTTATTACTTATCACAACAACATGATTTCACAACAACATGATTTATCTAGTTCTCTCATTTAAACTTGCTTACCAATAGAGAAAACATAACCAATCACTAAAATTTTCATCCTCCAAATTGAACATATACGATTCATAAGCAAAACAAAGCTGTTGTGGATACAAAATATGGTGCTTGCTTCTTTTCTTCTTGGTTATCCCAGGAAAGCTTGGTCACAGCTTTATAGGACAACCAAGATCACAGACACATAAGAGAACCAAGAAAGAAGAAGCAAGCAGCATGCCTTTTATTCGCAACAAAAACCATATATATTGTTTTATGTACATCACCACCAAGTAAAATCAGATTTTCTAAAACAAGGTGCTGCTTTTTCAACGAAATTCAGAGTAACAGAACCCCTTCTACAGAATCCTAGATAAGCCAAACAATTGTACCAAGTCCAATTGAACATAGTTCATTATTTATCAGACACAACTCATATATTTCCCTCCACCAAACACCGGTGGTAACCAATAGTTGCCTCATCCATATTTTCTACTCAGGTAAACATAGATTCAATTCTCAATCTACGGACAGACAGAATCTTGCTGTCGTTTCAAAATTTGTGAACAATTAAACATCATAATATGTAAGCATATACATAAATACGAATATCAAAACCTTACGTTGATGCTCCAAGTCACCATTAGAAGTGTTCTTGTTCTTCCCGAAGACATAGGAAATGACACAATCAGCCAACATAGTCAATAAATATCCAAAACTAGCCAACATAAAAGCAAAAGGGTACTCTTTAGTGGTCAAGTCCTGAAAAGTCTCGTTTGCATCGCTCAAGAAATGCATCAAAGCCGTGCCCAGAAACACACCCCCAGCAAATTGAGTCCCCAACAACAAAAACGCTTCATTCCACTTGAAAAAGTAGGGTGAGACACCACCAATGAACGTCCCAATAAAGATGATAATCAAGCACCATACTTTGACCAAAATTAAAGACCTTGACCGAAGATTATGAGTCTCAATTTCAGAATCGCCAGTGGTAGTTGCATCGGCATCGGCATCGTCATCGTGATCATGGCCACTGTGAGCAGCGGTGAGAAGGAGGAGGGACAGAAAGATAGCAAATGCTAACAGAGAGGAGCGAGACATTGGTGCTGCAGTTGTAGGAAGGAACAAATGTGCATGTGGGTGTGTGTCTGAAAGACCCGTTGTTTGGTTTTGGACAGTTTTTTGTTTGTACTGCGAAGAATCATACCCTGTACTAATTACTATAGCTCACGGAGGAGGAGTACACATGAAATGTAACAGTTACAACAGTTGTACAATATGATTGGGCGAGGTATGAACGTCTTCATCCTGTCCATCTGTCCATACCCGACTACGTCTACGTGCCAGAAGAGCAACTCCACATGTTGCGTTTGTTTGAATCGGAAGATTCAATCGTTCACATTGTGGAATCTTTATCACAATTGAGTAGATAACATAAATCTTTACGGCTATCTCCAATGGATTTGCGGAGCAGACGGTCAGGATTGAAGTTCATGTGGTACATTAATGATGCTCATGACTTCAGGTCGATTTCTAGTTTGGTTTTTACGTTACAACAAACATGGTTATAAAAGAAAATGGAAAATTCTAAAATGGTCCCAGTTGGAAGTATTGGCTTTGGATTTGCCGTCAAGCTGTGGCTGAGCGAAGACTTGAGAACTCATGCTCCCATGTCGTTGGCTTTGACACTGACGTATAGCCAACTTAGATATACCAGACACATTAGTGGATGCATTTAACGCCAATGAAATTAACTGGGCACCATGAGAAACCAAGGTTGTCAATTGTCATATGACCAAAGAAAAGGGGCCTCCCCCTGTCATCATCAGATCAGTTTGTTAAACTAGTAAATGTTTTCAATTCAGGACTTCTTGTTATTACATTACTGTTATTTATTATTACTGTATAACCTAGGATGGTCCACATTACCAACTTCACATCAAATATCGGAACACAAACGAAAATAAGAAAAATAAGAATAAAAAATACCCAAAATCACTCTCAATGATACAAGCGTTGAACAAAAAATTTCTAACGCTACATTATGTGTTAAATATGGCCAAAACTTATCAATTAATGCTGATTTTCTACAAATCATAACCCAACATTTCAATCCCTGATGGGTTGAATTAAATCCAAGCTTCTGGACTGGTTCACTGCCTGAAATATAAATTATTATATTAAATACTTGAAAATAATTTCCACAAACCAAAATTCTGATGTTCTTGACAATCATAGGTTAAAATAAGAAAATGTTTATGCTGTTAACAGCCCAGCTCTCATCAGGCAATTTAATGAATATGGGTAAGGAATTCCTTCAATCATAGTCAGTTTGCAGAAAATGGCATCCACTTGCAAGGAAAAGGCAGCACGGCTCTATATGATGACTATCATCTCATGTTCATTTGTTTGTTCCTCCAAAAAGCACTTGAACCTTGTATATCTAAATCTACAAAACATAGTTCTCATCGTCGCCAAAAACGATTTTGCTGCCTCTGTTCTTGCATCCGCCTGCATCATTTGTTTGATTAGATTTTGGTAAGTCAGACATTCTGTCACTAAACTATTATTGCATTCAACTACATCATCATCATTTGATTCATACTACTAGGTGAGATTCAACATCCATAAAACAATTAACATAATTTACCTCTGATACTCCTTAGAACGCTCAAGGAACTCTTTTGCAACATCTTTTCTTTCATAAGATGCTAACACTGCTCTAATATCAGCTGGACTATTGCGAGCAACATCTGCACACCAGTGGTATCCCATATAATACAGGTCTAAAAGATTAAAGCGGTATAAAGAACAAAAATACTGTTAAAACAAGCTGAGCAACTTGAGGCTTCCTAGATGTAGCTTAAAAAAGTCACTAATTCCTCAAGTGCTGCACAAATCATTTTATAAACAAATCCAATATCATGAATGCCACAATTCAAAAGTGGCACCTATCATCATAAATTAAAATAGGAGATGTTAACTACGAACATGATATGAATTCTAAACTAATTCCATTTCAACAATTATGCCGATAGCTCCAACTTTTGCCATATGCCCCATAAAAACAATGAGTTTGTGCCTTAGATGCTATATGAATGGAAAAGAGTACTTACATTCAAGAAATGGAATAAGATCCAGAAGTGCTGTATCGTCTGCCTCAAGCTTATATGGCTTAATGGGAACACAGTTTTCTGGCTGAAGACTAGACTCAAATGCATGACCACTCACATATAAAATCTTAGCTGGATCTCTATTGAGTTTAGAAAGATCCTGCCAACAAGAACAATACCCCTTATTAATGGCACTGATTCACTTTATAGAAGCGGCAGTTCTAAAAATGGTATAAAAAATCTTTTGCACTAAAAGGGGTTTCCAATTATTGAAAAAAAAAAAAACCTGCTCGACTGTTTTACAGACTTATAGTTCCAAGATACAAATAGAATTTTATTTATTTAGTTATTTTTCCTTTTTATAGAAGTAATAATTATTAAAACAATGTTTGTTTTTCTCTGGTGTGAGATACAATTAAAATATGTCATATACCATGAAACCACAAACAAATAAAAGTGGAAGCAGAAGCTGAAATGATGATAAAAAATGTGATAAATGATACATACCCTATAATGCTTCCCGTCTTGATACTTAGTAGCACCTCTTGATAGCCTATACCGTATAAAATGATTCTTATCCAACCTTTCACAAACAGGATCAACATACTGTACAAGCAAGAAAGAGAGATTGTAGCACCAATCGCTTAAAGTATTAACAAAATTGATGGTCATAAAGGTATAGAATCAGATTACCATATTCAGCTGGTCAGAGTACACAACAATTTCATAGAACTTTGCCATATGTTCCAAGAAAGCGTCAACACCTGGTCGCTTGAATGTTCGCCAGCCTCTGTCACGCTTTACACACCAAAGAAGTAATGAACAACACAAATACAGGATGAAATCAAATCCCTTATGCCCATAGAAAAATATATAGGGATGAGTCTTTCTATATAACGCATATAGGGAGAGTCAGGGGTGCAACATGAACTTTGGTAACCAAGGACTGAAACAAACCAGATAGTTTTCGATCAGTTTAGTTCAATCCCACTATACTAATTCATGGATTTGATTAAGCTGGTCTGAGTCCTCAGGTTACCGAACCCACCTGTATATAGTATTTACAAACCAATTTGAAAAAGTCTAATGGTAATGCATGGTATCATATATAAGAATCACAGAAAAAATTATATACCAAACCAAGCTGAAACAAGCCTACCATGTTAGATTTGATTCAGTTTCTTCAGAAATTTGGTTCAATTACATTAAAATTCAATTTCCAAAATGTTACCCTAACTATCTCAACAGACCTACATCACATATCTAGAGAGGTTTACAGGACCAATCATTGCTATGGCTCCAAGCAACCAATCTTAAGCATTCTAAAGCTTCTGAAGCAAAATTTAGAAATACGCAACAGGAACTATTTCCAATCAAACACTTACCTTCCAATCTGAGTAAAGCAATGTCTCATTTAGATCTAGAACAAGAGTGAAAACATGCTGCTCCTGGGGATGCAAATCTGGAAGAAGCTTCTCAGATGTTGGTTCAGTAAAACCCTTTAAAAATTAAAAAACTTATGTTAGAAATATAGAATATAAATCAAAGCAGTAAGAAACTGATAGGATCAGAAAATACAGGAAAATTATGACACTCACTCGAACTTGTTCTTCCAACAGCCTCCTCAGATCCAAGTAAAGCTCAATTGCTTTGGCAGGTACTAAAATACAGAGACAAACAAATCATCATAATCTTGTAACAAAAAATAAAAAATAATTTCAACAAGCAATAGAACAGATATATGCAAACATTTATGATTCTTATCGGTACATTACCAGGCACATTAATGATAAGCCTACAACATTGCCAAATTTGGTCCAACATAAACAAATATTTTTCGATATTCTGATTATACTGAATAGTAAATAATTCCTATCTATATAGATACAGAAAAAGAAAATTATAGGAATGGCCCAAGAAAAAGCAGAAGGTATGAAAAATTATGATTCCTTCAAAAAAATAGTAGCAACAAACCAAGGTCTCTAGGAAGACGGGTAAAACTTAGGGAAATATAGTGCTTGTTATTGATACAAAGTGAAGAAAAGTCAAGGAAACCCACCTGTCATTGCAGCAGTGTATAACAAACCCGGATATTTCTGCACAAAATATTTACAGCAGAATGTTACTACTAACACAAATGTAAAAGTATAAGCATAACAACTTGAAAGCAAGTCCATAAATCACTGTTCTTACCTCAATAGCAGAGTCGTCATCCCTGACAGAGTAATTCACTGATTCTCGCAGTGCCTTTGTCTTCTCCTCTATTTCATCCGTACTGTACGCTGCAGATAGACATTACAAATGAAGTTTATAAAATTTATCTTGCTGATTGGGAAATGGAAAACAGCCATACTTATTAACTCAAATACTCAATGCCAACCTTGGCTTGGCTAAGTTACTTGTCAGATACTGCTATTGAGCATTTAAAAGGTAGTTGAACAAAAACCTTAAGGAAAAACTCCTAAAATTCTTATAACAAAAGCTACAATAATATGCTTTAATAATATACTGGTAACAATCAACTCAAATCGCGATATCATTCTCTGCTACAGGAAAATTGACGTTATTCATACATCGCTCAATTGACTACTTTTCTAGCAATCTGAACAGCAACTAAACCAAAGCAAAAGCTTGCTTCCAAAGGCATAACAAAAACTTACAACTACATATCTATGAATAAAATATCCCACAGATAAAGAAATAAAGAACAAGTCCCATCAGATATTTCATTCAATTAAAAAAACCAAATCAAACAAAAAATTTACTTCCAAACACAAAAAAAATATAAATATAGACATATAAAAAATTGACATCAGGAAACCAATTATGAGTCCAAATTGTTAATTTTTAACGTAAATATCAGCTAAGCCCAAACGGTTCTTGAATTTTAACTAGCATTGGTCCAGAAGACATTCTTTTCATCAAATACCAAAATTTTGTTCACAAAACGCAAATAAAATTTAAGTCTTTATCACTTTTCACCAAGCAACTATAAATTAAAAAAAAAAAACTCAGCTTCCAAACGTCAACACACTTCTATTATATATATAAGCAGTCATATCAAAACCAAAACTTAATTTAAAAATAATAACAATAATAAGCTTTACTTTACCATAAGTTGCATAACCAATGGCAGCAGTGGCACCAGTCAAAGTCGCAACAATACCGTACTTGAGAAACCTCCACGGCGACTTCTTCCCAGCACTTTGCGTCGTGGCTTCCTCCGCCGAAACCTCCGGCGCAGACGAGAGATCGCCTACGATCGATTGAGAGGCTATGATCGGCTCCTTCTTCGGAGCGCCAGAAACGACGTCGGAGCTGAAAACTCTTCTCCCACTCTTCTCAATCCTACAATTAACATTGGTTTTCGATAAAATCGAAATTATTCGAGATCTAGCAACATTCGGCAACATTTCTTTTCTAAACAAAAATTTTCGGTTTTCTTATTATGCTTTTTTTTTTTTTTTTCCCCCTGAGGTTTTAGGCTGTAGTAGGGTTCTGCACAGAGCAAGCGAGAAAGAAAGAGAAGTCTTGATTTAAAGGAGGTGTTTGGGAGTCGGTTTAAGGAAATATCTAGTTGGAATACTATTTTATATATGGGTTGGGCTTACATAGCCTTCTGGGCCTACTACCTGTTTCGGAATTACGATACTGGGGAATAATGGTCTTGGATCAAGCCCCTTAAAGCCCTTCACACAGGTCAGCCCAAATCATAATCAAGAACGTGAATTCTTTTCATTTTTGGAATATAACTCAAAAAGCATATTTATTTTTGATGAGAAATGAGGGTCAATTCTAGGTTAGTAATTATAATGTGAAACCAATTAAAAACCTTTGAAAATCGTATAATAAGGTAGGGTTTATTGGGCCAAAATTAAATAGCAATTAGCAAGTATCTTCACAAGTCACAGCTTGTAAATTAATGGAAAGCTAAGCTAGCTCTTAGCTGGACGGCATATTAATTTCTTCTTGAAATTTCCAGACTACTCCGAGTATTTTGTGCCAAGCAAGAATGCTTTTGTAATTGTAACCGCCCCAAAGTGAGATATTTTCACAAGAAACCGTGACCTTTCTGGATATTTATTNGATATTTATTTATTGCTTTGATTTGCTGCAAACAACTGTTTGCATTGTTACAGCCACCTCTGTATATAACTGCAGAATTTTCCTCTGCCTTTGGTTTGATCCATCCTAGGAAAGATGGGTTCAAAATGGTTTCTCAATTTTTCATTCACTCAAGTTTTTGGGCACACGCACAATGTCAACATGCAAAATGAGGAGCCTGATAGTGAGGGAGGTTTCAGCGTCGTGAAGGTAGACTTTCAAAATGGCTTCCAAATGCCTCTTCATTATCCGAGATACACCAAGGCAGATTATGAGAAGATGGAGGAGTGGAAGTTGGACATGCTTCTGAAAGAATATGGCCTCACTCTCAAGGGAACTCTTGAGGAGAAAAGGGCTTTTGCTATGGGAACGTTTCTATGGCCTGATCAAGTTTGATTCTCGAAGCTCTTTGAGCAAGACTTGACAATTGAAATCCAGATGGAGATATGACTACTAGCTTACTTTGTATTTTTGAGAAATGGTTTTGTGGTAAAGTCTTCTATTTGATCTGCTACAGATAGAGTCAGTCCTATAAACAACTAGCTGAGTATTCTATTCTATGTTGTCATAAGTGAATATATACCATGATTTATAGTTATTTGGAGGACTATTATTCATCTGTTGTTTTTTTTTCCCCATCTTCTTGCAATATTTTGGAAATTCAGATGTAATTTTGTGTATAAACATGAAAGTTGTGATTGTGAACTTGATATACATACATATATATATATATATATATATATATATATATATATATATATATATATATATAT
>JANKKB010001958.1:0-17336 GCA_026225775.1 Bursera palmeri
GTGTAAAACTTTCGGAAAATATATTGCAAGAACATACCATATGAAACTGGATATCTTGTTCTGTAAACTGTATATCACAATAAATTGAAAATAAAATCACTCATTCAAACAAAAGTATATTTGAAATACCCAAATGCCTTCGTCATGGTAAAGATTATCCACCATCGTCGCGCAACTATGGCTTCAGTCACGTCGATCCAACCACCTCAGCCACCACGCAAACATCCGTCCACTTCAACCAACCCCAACAACACACCAAACATCCAGCCATCATTTTAAGGAATGACGAAAAGGAAGAGAAAGTAAAACAATGTGCAAAAAAAAGGAAGGTAAGATGGGACTGTGATAGAAAGGAAAAAGAAAGTTTATGCGTGATTGGAAGAAAGAGAAAGAAAGAAAAGAAGAAGAAGAAAATAGATTAAAATAATAATAAAAATTAAAATAAATTTTAAATAACAAAATTGTCCTTATTCTGTTAAGTCTCATACGTCAGTGTTTAAATTTTGAGCATTCTTGATTAGTTTTTGATTCAGTGGGTATTGATAGTTTTAAAAAAATTCAAGTAAATATTCTTATATTAAACTATAAATGAAAATATTTATATCTTTTAAGTAATGTGACTTAATGTATTAATGTTATGTGAATACTTAACAAATATAACACGTGATTGATTCATATGATAAATGATATGATTTTCTAAAAGATTATAGCATCACTTGAATGTTAAATTTTTAAAATATGATTTATGATATCACTCATTCACCTTTTGTGCCAGACCAGATACCACATAAATCTCATTATCTTCATATAAACCAATAAATTAAAAAAATAGATTTATCATTATCTTCATATATAATTTTTAGATAAGTTATCTTAACATGTATCGAGAACATATATGATAAAAAGCTTAGGATAAAAAATTATATATATAAAATTTTACTATTGAAGAAAGTTCCTTTGAAGCTGAATGGGAGTCATTCCTTCTGTTTGGTTGAACTTGCAGGAAGTCATGCAAGACCCGCACGTAGCAGCTGATGGGTTTTAGGGTTTACGTAGGAGGCAGAGGCGTCGAGAGTTGAGAGGATGTTTGGACAATGGTCATGACACTTCACCCATGACAAACCTTCTTCGTTCTGCAATTAAAGAGTGGCTGCAACAGCATTGAAATACGTACCTTTATTCTTGTTCGTTAAATTGCCTATAGTCGAACTTATAGATGAAAGAACAAAAAGAGAAAAAGAACTTGATTATCGTCAAGACATTTTTCTTCTTCTTTCCATATTTTTTATTTGTTTGAAATTTTTGTCACCCATTCTATAGATAGAACGTAGCCGGCCGTTCATACATATATATATTTGTTCAGATTTATATTCCATGTAGTACATTATTCATTACAAAGATGTGCATGCACTGTTGCTCTTTAGCTTTAGTCAGCATTTTTATCAACTTCTGGTGTGAGCCACCATGGTGATTGACGTAGATGAATGCAGAAAAGAAAAAGAGATTGTTGAAATTCGCTGACAGAAGTCAGGAAGGAAACAGCTAGCTAGGTTTCTTACCTCCATATATTTTGTCTCAAAATCAAAATCTTTCTCGTTTTCAAAGATTCTTACGATTAATTTAATCTCTTTTACCAGTAGAAAATTTCTCAACAAGGATGGGATTTGGATTTGGATACCCGCGTCCACCTGCTAGAAACAAAGAGCATTTCGTTGTTCATTAGAGAACTTATCTTTCATGTAAATCTCGAAAAAAACAAAAGAGTTGTTTGGAATAATAATACCTAAAAATTTAACCTATCACATAAGCTTGTGCTATCAACCAGCCATGCATGAAATCAATACTAATGCCATTTAATTAATATTCTGTCAACATTTATTTTTTTGAAACGCACCGTTTTATTATGCTTCCTCGGTCGTTGCCCAATACGTGTAACACGGGTAAACTACGACCCAATAGACGAATAGTGTGCGCCAACGTGTAACAGCTGTCAGTACGCGTAGACCTCAACTCAGTCGTCTCCGACTCGGTTGCACAAAAGCTCATGTTCATCAACTACTCAAGACTGAAGTATTGCTTCTGTTAATAATGGAGACCCTGAGTCCAAACCCAAATCTATTTCTCTTATTACTCTCTTTATCATCCCTCTATGTCTACGCTCTCTCTTCCTTTTCTCCCGTTGACAACTACCTCGTCGACTGCGGCTCCACCGTGGACGCCACCGTAGATAATCGCCTCTTTGTTTCCGACTCATCACGCTCCAATTCAGATCTATCGACCTCGTCAACTCGGTCGATCCAACTCGGCGACCAGAACCCTACTTTACCAAAAATTTATAAGTCAGCCAGGATTTTCGAGAGGCCATCAAAGTATATTTTCAAGATCAGAGAGCAGGGGACCCACATGGTACGCCTCCATTTTCATCAATTCAATTCTTCGAAAATTGATTTCTGTGATTCTCAATTCCACGTTTTGGTTAATGGGTATGTCGTTTTGAGCAATTTTAGTGGGGTTCATAGTAACATGTTGGTTAAGGAGTATTTGATCTGGGTTCAGTCTGAAAAGCTTGAAATTTCGTTTATTCCTGCTAAAAAATCGAAATTTTCATTTATTAATGCCATTGAAGTGATATCTGCACCTAAAGATTTGATTTTGGACACTGCCCAGTTTGTGAATGGTGATGTGATTGAGAAGTTTGATGGTTTAAGTAAACAAGCGCTTGAAGTTATGTATAGGGTAAACGTGGGTGGTCCTAAAGTGACGCCGTTTAATGATAGTTTGTGGAGGTTTTGGATGCCTGATGATGAATTCTTGAAATCTAGTGATGGGTTAAAAAGGGTGTATTTTAGTGGTAGGATCAGGTATCAGAGTGGAGGGGCAAGCCCAGAAGTTGGTCCGGATAACATATATAATACTGCTCGTGTGATTGCTAGCAAGAATGCTTCAATTCCTAATTTGAAAATGACTTGGGAGTTTCCTGTGATTGAAGGTTATAAGTATCTTGTTAGGTTGCATTTTTGTGATATTGCAAGTATATCTGTTGGCTTGCTGTTTTTCAACGTTTATGTTAACGGGAGTTTAGCTTATAAGGATTTGGATCTCTCTTTGGTTACGGATTATTCATTGGCTTCTCCATTTTATGCGGACTTTGTGGTTTATGGCGATCATCCGGGGGTTTTAAGTGTGAGTGTTGGACCTTCAGATAAGAGCATTGCTTATGCTGTTGATGGTATTTTGAATGCTGTTGAAATCATGAAGATGAATAGGTCAATGGGTATTCTTGACGGAGAACACTGTGCAGGGGTGCTCTTGAAGAGTTGGCCAAAGGGAAATATTGGTGTTTTGGTTCCTCTGGTTGCTGCTGTGTGTTTGCTTCTAAGTTTATCTGTCTTTATGCGTAGGAGGATTGGGATAAAGAACGCAGCGGGATGGACCAAATTGCCTTTTGTGGATGAGGTGGAGTTGAATTCAAAGCATGGCAATCAAATATCAGTTAAATTTTGATGCTTCTTAGTGGTCAACAGGGATTTGTTATACATGATGGGCATGAAATATGAGGGATTATGGTTACCTAGTTATTTTTAATTTGAAGAATCTAAATAGTATCAAGTGATTGGAGGGTGGGAATCGATTAAGTTGTATGAATGGAATATATATTGTAATTTTCATTTGCTTTTTTTTTTTTAATTTATTTTGTAATTTATAATGCTCTTTCTGTGATACAGGAATTCTAGTGGAATTGTACTAGTTTTATTGTATATGTGTGTGACTTTTTGCAGTACTTAATCACGTCGCTTTAACCGCTAAGATGTCTCCGATGTAAGTTTAGTTATTATTAGCAAAATTGGATTCACCTGGACTGCTCTTTTCATATTTGTTCTGTAGCAGAGAATTTCAAAACTGTGTTCAACTAGCGCTTTGGCTGGCGTGCACCGGGTGTAATGTTTTTGACAAAAATTTGGATTCCCCACTCTTTGGCAGGTGCGCTCTAGTTGGACCCTAGCAGAGGTTTATACTTTTTAATGGGGGTAAATAAATGTGAAGACAGAAACATAACGTGATGTCTCCCATCTAATCTGATTCATTACAGTAAAAAATTGAGTCGGAGTCAGCTAATCAGCCTGTTTAGCACATTATCCAGTCGGAGAGTAGATACCGGTAACATCTATGAAACTGTGATGATTGGATTTATTTCGCTGCCAGGTTAAACGAGTAATCTTCCTTGGGTGAGTGAGTGATGTAAAGGTGATGCTATGGTATCGTTTGTTTTTTAATATTGTTTTCTCACAGAAGAAACAATATCAGTGGACCCTCTTTTATTTGTCAAAATCTCTCCGAGTCTCCCGACTTTTTCAAAACCTCCAACTGCTTAATCTCACCACGTTAAAATAACTTTTCCAAGGGCATTATAAACATTTTAGTTTATTAGTAAATTGACGGCACACGGCAATGGGTCACAAAAAAATATATATAATTCAATAAAAGTAGTAAAATGGTATAAATTTTAGAAAAAGAAGATCCCAATCCTTCACCCATGGCCACTTACTCTTTGCGGTCTTCTAGCCTTTGCCCGTCTCTTCTTCTTCTTCTCTATCTCTGCAACACTTGGTTGCTTGTAGGCATCATCACTATGAATTAATAGAAAACGATGCTTACTAAAGCCTACTAACTACGCATAAAAAGTACAGAAACAGTGCTTCTTCAACTCGTCCTCGTACTCTTATTCACTAATCCTTTCGTTTTCTCTCTCAATCAAGGACTCGCTCCTTTCACAGTCAAAGCCGCTATTACAGAAAACCCAACTCATTCCCTCGATTCATGGTCCGAGTCAGGCTCAAGCCCCCGTCATATGTTTGGCGGTCACTGTATTAGAAACCGAGTCAACTCACTCTACTCAATCTGGCTCATAACAACTTTTCCAAACCCAATAAAACTTGTCTATCTTGACCTCTCCCACAACTCTTTCTTAATGTGGTCCAATGCCTGCCCAAACCAAAACACGTAACAACTTGACCCATTTGGATTATCTTCATATCTTCTTAATGGGTCCTTGTCTGAATTTATCCTGAGATCATCATTGTTTAAGTTGTCTTTGTTAATTTAGAATTGTTAGTGGACTGAAATTATAAAAAAGAAAGTTAGGGGGTTGTTCTTCTTTTTCGATAAATTGGTTCTTTACTTCCTTTTGTATTGAAAAATCTTTAATAAAAACAAGATTGTTTGAAGAAATCTTGTTTACAGGAATTTTAAGTGGCAAAGAGGAGAGAGTAGGGTCTAGCGGACGGAGGTAACGAGCGAGAGAGATGCAAAGGACTTGGTGGCAGTGGGTGAGGAGAGAGGAATTGTTGAGATGACCTAGAGATAGTGAGAGTCGACAACGGTGNGTGATAGAGGCGCCGAAAGAGAAGGCTAGATGGAGGAGTTGGTGGCGAGGATGAAGGAGGGATTTTCAATCGAGTAACCATCTCGACCACTCCTGCTTTTTTTTTCTTTTTTTCTTTTTTCACTATGTTTGTTCTATTTCACTTTTTTCATAATTAAGTTTTAAAATTTTTTTTTTTGTTAAGTCCTCCAATTAAAAATTATATTAATTAATATCTATATTTCAATAAATTTATTATTTTATCATTACTAATATATATAAAAATANATTTAAATTTTTAAAAGATAATATTAAATTAAATTATCAAATTACCTTAATTCATATTAAAATTATTTTTTTACGAACAATATTAACATATATTAGTATTTATTTCAAGAGTAATTTGATCATTTAATTTAATATTATCTTTAAAAAATTAGTTATTTTTTATGTGTTAATAAAAGTAAAGTGATAAATTTATTAGAATATGAAGATTAATAGATGTTAACTAATACAATTTTTAATTAAATGACTTAAGAAAAGATTTTTTTAAAACTTAAGGATGAGAGAAGAGAAAAATGACAAATGTCTCATATGAGTNGAAAAAAAAAATAGAAAACGATGATTACTTATTTTCAATCCTTAAAACTTAAAAAAAAAAAATAATTTGAAGAAATATGTGGCCCATTGCCACGTTTCAAATATTTGGTGTATATTAATTTTTAAAATAAGATTCTTTCATTTTAATTACTATTAAGCTAAAATGTCTATAATACCCTTGGAAAAGTTATTTTTAACGTGGTGAGATTAACGGTGGAGGGTTTCTTGTAATTTTTGGAAAAGCCGGGGGTTTTAAGTATTTTTCCAAATAAAAATGGGTCGACTGGAATCCCGCTTTCTTATATTTCAACCTGCTCCTCTAAGAGAGGATTATGTTTTAATTTTGTTTTTAAACGGAGCATGAAATTTATATGGAGAGGCTCATGACTCCACAAAATTTGGAGTGAGGAATTAGAGAGGAGTAGTACTTTGGCGTGTTTATGCTAAGCTACTTTTTCTCAGTTAAGCTGAAGGGCATGAATTGCAGCGATGTTAGGAAGTTTATCACTGCCATGCGTAGGTCAATTTTTTGCGACATTGCAATCCTTGAAGCTGCTCCGGCTCACATTATGTCTTATCTTCTTTAAAAGCATCTAACTTCTGTGTGACCATCTTCTCATCTTAGTCATCTTATATTATCTAAGTGGTCGAGAAATAAGAAAGTTGACCTGGAGCCATCTAACTAAAGCAGATGAAGCATTGAACGAGCCTTTTCACTTGACTATTATTTGGGGAAAACATTGATCCCAGACCATGCTGTCGACAAGTTGTCTTTGAAACTGAATTCAAGCCCCTTCCTGCACGAATGCACCTCCATTTGCCTTCTCTCAAGTTTTCTCACCTAAACGTGAAATTCAAAAGCTATATTCAATCAATAAAGAGAGAAGAGTGCAAACTATTATGGTAAAATCTTCTGAAGCCTCAACAGATGATAAGTAGTTTTCAAAAATATTGGATTCACAACAGTGTACGCTTACTAGAAATGAAGATGTTGAATCTTTCAATTTTAACAATAACCTCGATCTTAGTATGGTAATGGTATTGTGGAAAACTAGAATATTTGTATTTTGACTGACAATTAACTAATAATAGATCAACCTCAGCTGATATGAGAAAATATATTTACATATAAAAGAGAGGTGATCTTTTTATATATATTTTTTAATATAAAATTATAATTATCCATTCATAAAATCTAATAATATTTAAGATTTGAATAATGTAAACTTATCGATCATTTCAACCATTAAAATTTATAAATGAATTATTAGGATTTTGTACCTAGATTTAGGTTAGAAAACTTACGTAAAAAATCATTTTCCCATTAGTAAAATCCAACTCAAATCTCACATTTCCTTTCTAAAACCAATATAATGAAAATTAACATTACAGTCGAAAGAACTAAATTTTGCTACCCGACTTCGGCGCCTTCTGTTGTTATAGGGACAGAATTGTCTTTTCATATTCTTTATGGTCTTCATTGCTTATGCTATCAACTTCGTCATCAGCCGTTGCATGGATCTTGCAATATGGAGAGAGGTAAACGCATTCACGTGTCTTATATGCCTCACATAGAAACATAGTTGACCCTAAAATCATGTCCAACCTGTTTTACACCCCACCTGATTTTTGCCACGCAATTATAGAGTTAATCAATCATACCATGATTAGCGTAGCAATGAACGTGAATCATGCTTTCTCTCTTTTCGAAAGGCATAGTCCGAAAGTCTACTTTTTCACAGCATTAAAATAATATTTTACAAATTCTTTCCTATATATATCTCCATTCCACTTACATTCTCCTCAAAGATTCTTCCAATTAACCTTGTTGTGTGAGTTAACGCTAAGCAAGGGAGAGACTGAAAGATGGCTTCAAAGGTGGTGAATAAGCCGTCATCATCATCTCATGGGGGAATTCACACAGTTCGCTCTGTGATAAAGTTCCTCTTGATGGTAGTGTTTTTGGGCACTCTCATGATGTGGATCATGATGCCCACCAACACATACAGGCAAAAATGGATAACTAATTTGCGTGCTAAGTATAATTTCAGTACCTTTTTTGGAGTACAAGGTCAGTACGGTGTCCTTTTAAGAGCTAGCTTTCACGCTCTCGCTGTTTTGCAAGAAAATATATACTTCATTTTTTTATGAATTAATTTTTTTTTTTTGTTAGTAATTTTAATTTTGATATCCGCAATATACATGTTATGTACAGGTGCGAATCTCTTGATTTACACTTTTCCAATTCTCTTCATTGCTGCCGCGGCTTGCGTGTACCTCCATCTTGGAAAGAAACTGAACGGCTATAAGCTAGAAAGGTAGCCATTTTTCTCTTCTTGTTTGCAAGATATATATCACTCTTCACTTCTGAAGCTTAATATAAATTTGCCAATTTTGATTTGAATCAACAGTAGCGATGACAAAAAGAATCGTTTGGCCTTATGGAGAAGGCCGATGCTGGTGAAAGGCCCTCTCGGGATTGTTTCCGGCATAGAGTTAGCTTTCTTCACCATGTTCGTTGCACTTCTGATTTGGTCTCTCTCCATGTACTTGCATAATAACTTTGCTACAATCACTCCACAATCAGCGGCGGCGGAGGGAGTGCAAGTGTAATAACTCCAATCTTACCAAATTTGATAAGAATATCAAAACCTTTTCGTATGCAAATATGCAATAAATGTGCCTAGATTTGTTACTCAGTTCTGAATTATTTCGGTGATGGATTTGACAGATGGCAAGCTAAGTTAGACAGTACAGCACTAAGGCTAGGTCTTGTTGGGAACATCTGTCTTTCATTTCTCTTCTTCCCAGTGGCACGAGGCTCATCAGTGCTTCCGCTCTTTGGGTTAACCTCAGAGGGTAGCATCAAGTACCATATATGGCTGGGGCACATGGTCATGGCCCTCTTCACCGCTCATGGCCTTTGTTACATCATCTTTTGGGCTGTAACGAATGACATTTCAGAGGTAACAAAACATATTATTTTTTTAATTAATAACCATAATTATAGACTTAATTATTTTCCTTTTCATGAATTATTGACGTTAGACAAACAGATATTTCCTTTTCACTGTTGTCATCTTTTAGGATTTTCTATCAGTCTTACCTTTTTAAGAAACCGAAGGCTGTATTATTGGGTTGCTTTGATAAGATTGGGCAGTCACGCACTACCAATCTGCTTTAACAAAAAACCGTCTTACTCTTAGCTGTGGAAATTTGAGATTTAGAGTAGTTGAAGAAAGTAGAGAAACGAAAACTTCCTAATAATATGGATAACGTAACTACTTACGTTCATATATTAACTTGCAAAATAAAGACTAAACGCTATCTATGCTACAGTACATTATTTTGATTAGGATTGATGATCATGGTCAACTGATGGGAACATTTGCAGTATGACTGGTTGGATTGATCCGACTATGATCGACCCTCCTTTGTGTCTTATAATAGTATTGTTTATTTGATTGGAAAATATTACGTTATGTTTACGTCATTGCTGGTGTGGTAATTTTTTTACATCTTTTCGCCATGCATAAAAGAAAGTCTTGTTCACTTTATATGGGGGGAATTTAGGGATGACAATTAAGCGGATAGGATCATCACACGGGATTTGACTTGTGGGCTAGGAATCTAGTTTGTAGGTCCAATTTGAATCGGGATGACACGTGTACGGTGCACTGCATCCGTCATTTTTTGAAGTGAAATGGGCCTGACATTCCACTATGACCACAGACCCATGTGGTTTGTCTTGTCCTGAGGATGTACCTTACAACCTTGAAATTGGAGAAACCAACAGGACCACCTGATTGGTTGTCTTCATTTTGGCCCATATTCAAGAATGTAAGTGACACAACGTGTCCACTGATAGAAATTCCTCAAAAAGCTGATAGCACTGTTGATGAAGGGAAGATGCTTATCAAAACATTGACTAGGAAAAAATAAAATGCTTGGGACCCATTAAGATCATGATATTTCTTCGTAGGTTAAAAAAGTAGAAAGCCAACGTGAAGAAAAGATAGTTATCATTGCATGTATCTTAATTCCCCTGACGTAAACACGTTTGCAATTTGATTTTAGTAGAATCTACGTTAATGATCATGATCTGAATTTGGGACTTTTTTTTTTCTTAAGTGATTATCATTAGTAACTATTTAAACACAGAGTAATGGATGGTAGTATTTGATTTCATGAAGATGATAAAATGGGGTAAAATTGGTATATCAAACGTTGCTGGAGAGCTATCTTTGCTGGCTGGTTTAGGCATGTGGGCAACAACCATCCCTCGCGTACGCCGCAAGTTCTTTGAGCTGTTCTTTTATTCTCATTACCTCTACATACTCTTCATGGTGTTCTTCGTATTTCATGTTGGCATCTCTTATTCATGCATTATGCTTCCCGGATTCTATCTCTTCATGGTCGATCGTTACCTAAGATTCTTACAATCACGACAAAAGGTTCGATTAGTTGCTGCACGTATCTTACCATGTGAAACTCTTGAACTTAACTTCTCCAAAGCGCCAGGTAAAGTTACTATCCTAGTTGGTTTTGTCTTCGAGTTAGTTCAGTTGATCATTTTGAGTTATATTATAAGATGATTAAAAAAAAAAAAAGGTTTCTACCAGGTTTGAGTTATAATACGACGAGCATTTTGTTCTTAAACGTGCCAAGCATTTCCAAGCTGCAGTGGCACCCCTTTACTATTAGTTCTAACAGCAACTTGGAGCCAGAGAAACTCAGTGTGGTCATTAAGAGTGAAGGAAGTTGGTCCGAGAAACTTTATCAGATGCTTTCGTCACCTTCTTCAATTGATCGTCTTGAGGTCGGTGTTGAAGGACCGTACGGTCCTGCTTCAACTCATTTTCTAAGGTTTGTACCATGGTAGAAATGAATAAATATATATAATGACTTGCGTATGTTTGAGAATTGTTCGGTTAGCATTTTGAAAGTACTTTTATTGTTCATAATATTAAGTAATGATCAATTTTGTAGGCATGACACACTTGTAATGGTGAGTGGAGGCAGTGGCATCACTCCTTTTATCTCTATAATTCGAGAGCTCATCTTCGCAAGCACAAATATCAAATGCAAGACTCCACAAGTAATCCTGATTTCCTCATTCAAGAACTCTTCGGACCTCACTATGTTAGACCTCCTACTTCCAATTACTGGTACTCCAGGTGACCTTTCCAATTTGAAGCTACAAATTGAGGCTTATGTGACTAGAGAAAAACAACCCACGACAGAACACTCAAAGCAACTTCGAGCCATATGGTTCAAGCCCCACGCAAGTGATGCACCCATATCTTCCATTTTAGGCCCAAACAGCTGGCTATGGCTTGGCGCAATAATAGCATCATCATTTGGCATTTTTCTTATCTTAATTGGGATTATTGACCGTTACTACATTTATCCAATTGATCACAACACCAACAAGATTTTCTCCTACGCTTTGAGAGAATTCTTGAATATGTTAATTGTATGTGTCTGCATAGCTGTGACAGCAAGTGCAGCTGTGATTTGGAACAAGAAACAGAATGCCAAGGAAGCAAAGCAGGTACAGAATATGGAGGGATCAACACCAGTTGGATCCCCGGACTCTTTCTTCCATGATGCTGATAGAGAACTGGAAAGCCTACCACACCAGTCTCTTGTCCAAGCTACCAATGTGCACTATGGGGAAAGACCTGACCTGAAGAGTAAGTCATTTTCTAGACCCAATAATGGCTAGAGATCAAGACTTGAATGGTTTAGGCCTGCTTGATTTCTCCCAAAATACTTAATTGGTACTTTCTTTTAATGGTGAATGCAGGTTTGCTATTTAATTGCAAAGGATCAAGCGTTGGAGTTCTGGTTTGTGGTCCAAAGAAGTTGAGGCATGAAGTTGCAACTATCTGTTCATCTGGTCTGGCAGATAATTTGCATTTTGAGTCTATTAGCTTTAGCTGGTAGCTTGCCCTCATGTGCAACCATGGAAGCGTCAATCTTTTGATTTTAGTCGAACTTTGAAGGTGCAGCATAAACGTCTCTACAGTCTGGAAGATACAGAACTTGTAATTTGTTGAATGTTGAGTTATAAAATAATTGCTACTAGTATTAACAGTATTATGTGTAATCTAGATTAAAGTTCTTGTTAACTCGAGCGTAGTGAACCATTAAGTTTTAAGACTGATGCAACATGGAGGTCTTGACCAAATGAAACAAGATTGATATGGGTAACGAATGTTTGCACCTGATAACTCCTCTGGCATAAATATTCTGAAATTTTGAAAATATTTAGAAAGAGAGAATATAATGCACCAGCCAGTACGAGGTCTTGCGTTGCTTAACTTCCAGGGAAATTGGCTCTTTCATACGCTACACTGAATTTTTGCCTCATCATGCGTCAAAGGCTTGCAACCAATGAACGTAACAGAAAAACAGAACTGCAATTCTATGTCTCAACTAAATACTAAAACTCTATTCAAACCCAAGCTTTACGAAACGTTTAAAAATATATTCCATGACTGGCACCGCTCATTTAAATCGGCAGGACCTACAAGAAAAGACATGTTTTGTTCCAGCCCATGAACAAATGAATTTATTTGGACAAATTTCTATCATCTATATTTATACAGACAAAATTACCATTATACAAAATCTCGAATGAATGGAAAAAAAAAAAAAAAAGAAAAAAAGTTCACTATGCATAGGCCGCCTTATCTACAAGAATAAATTCATGTTTGATGAATACAAGTTTAACCTTTAGCCGAAACAGCCGTCTCAGGCATTCCCATGACTTGGTTTGCAGGTTGACATCTTCCTTTTGACCCAGTACGTACATGTTCGAGTCACATGGAAGACTGAAGAAATGAATCTCATTAACTGGGACAAGAACTTCTCATGAGAGAGAAGTTTCGATTAGCCCCACTCTGTTGTCCACAACATCAGGCTTCTAAAGCTTCGACGTTACCCTCTTTGCTCTTCAGAATTTGCACCAGACGAAAGTTTCTCCTCCAAGGCCTCAAGAAGATCATGGTATTCAGCAAATATGGGGTGCAACTGAAAAACGTAAGTTCTTCTATTGTTAAATTTACATTTAAAATTGCCAATATCGTTGTCCTAATGAGCAAATTTACCTGCAACGTGATGGCATATGCTTTCCATAACCGTGTATCGTGCCGGAAAAGATCAAAAAGAACCTGCAAAAGAACAAGGAGGAAATCATATTATCATAACGTCGACACCATTTCATTAGATGGTGTACTATACCTAATATTAAAATAACTTGAAAATGGAAAGGTAGTAGGCCCACAGAAAAGAAAAAAGATTTAAGTTAAGTTTTCTCTTAAAATAAAAATCATTGGGTCCAACAAGTGTTTCAATAATGATTCCTTTTCCGAACCAAGTTCAACCTGAAGAATCAGAAGCCATGCTTGAGACTGAAGAAGCTCAAACACCCAATGCTAAGATAATATTATTGGCTTCTCATAATTTCTAAATGCTGAAACGTAAAAGGTAAACCAATGATGGTGGCATACAAGTTAACTTTGTTAAGTACCAGATTGTGCCAATCATACCTCAGATCGTCGTAAAAGAGTGGCAAGAACAACTATCCACTCCTTGAACTTGACAGAGCACATATGAGCCAAGAGGAATTCTGCATCCAACCTACTCTGCAATGTACCCATTTGAAGCTGACAAAACAAAAAATTCTAAGTGAGAAAGAGAGAAGAAAGTTCAGTCACTAAACAAACAAAGAGATGAGGGTGTTTTTAAGTGCACGCGCACAAATCTCCTTTTTTTTTTTCATCCATTTTCTTAATACATCAACCAATTAAAATTTCAAAACCATGTTTCCTCTACACACCTCTCAAAATTCTAATGATAAACCAAACTCTTTGTACATCCAACAGTCCCCGTCTCTTCTTCATTTATTTTTTAATGATTACTACATTTTTTCTTCTTTTTTTTTTAAACCATAACACAGAAATTGAAAATTCTTAACATCAAGAATATTCAATGTTCTATATGCATGTTAAATAATTGTCAAGGCAGCATCAAACTTGTAAGACAAAGGCTATCTCAAAATAAATTAATGGAATTAAAGTACTAACGGTTCCTTGATAGGGGTATCACTTGCAATTAGTTGTCCTCAATCCATGAAGCACTTGGCTTCAAGGTACTTCCCAGAACAACTTTTTCTCCCTTCTCACCGTATCAGGCTTGACCAGTTGACCTCTCTTTCCCAACTTTGGTAACTTATCGAGTTTGACATATTCTTTTCTTTGTCCTACTATTATTTATTTCCTCAGGTGAAGCCTAGTGACTAATTTGAGAAGAAATAAAATTTATATAGAACATTTAGAGATTCTAATTAGTAAACTAGAAATTTTCAACTATTTTTAGAGAATTTGAACGAGAGCTTAACAATAAGAATAATAATCAACTCAATTATTTGAATACATGCAATGGAAAGAAATTCAAGTATGTTGTTGAAGAAGAGAATCCGGCTCCATGAGATAGTAACATACGTTGGGTGGGTAGAAGAAGTACTTTTCTTTTCCTTATTTTAAAATTTTTTTTTTAATTTTGTTCCTATCAATATTTTTTATGGATAATTTTTTATTAAAAAGTTGATGATAAAGGGTAGCTTTATGAGTGCATTCAGACCTACTTAGAATGTTATTGAAGACAAAGTGTTATCACACTTGGCGCTTCAAGTCCAACATTCAAGGCTTAGCATCCACTTCATTTCATTAATGCTTAGCATTTAACATTGCTTCATAATATATAGTATGAATCATGATTCAACAATTTTTCCAGCCATATAATAATAAACTACAATCTGCTTTAAGATTCAAAAATGAGATATTTAGTAAAGGCATATTTAAAAAAAAATTGACCAAACAGGTTCCAACTATTTACCCAATTTTTTAGGTAAGTTTACAACAAAATTATCTATTTCACAGCTTTCACTAAAAAGGCAAAATTATGCTGACCAAACGGAAACAAAAAACATCATATCTAACGCTCAAGAAAGCTAAGCCAACAACTTGTAAAAGAAGATTGGGGAGAGAAAAAGAGAGTGATGCTAAGCCACAACTGAAAAGGTCAAGCTCTAAGAAATTTAGTACATGTTGATACCTTTTGCCCAATTAGTTCAAGCCCTGAAGCAAAATTCTCCAAGCGAGCACTACCATATCTTTCCCGCTGAAGATATTCCTGCAACAAACATCATTGAAGTACTAAGATCACTTTCATCTATGTCATCATGACCTCATTGGACACTGTAAACTTGTCTTACCACTAAATCAAACTGAGTGCCTTTTACAAATGCAACAAGCTTTGAAAGTTCTTTCCCTGACATCAAATAGCTAGCATGACTTTCCAAGATATTCTTAACAGAAGCAACATTAGGACTCTGCTCCTTGAATGAGTTGCTGCCCCAAAGAACAAAAGCCTAGTGAATATAATTAGGAATGTTAAGGTGCAGGGTTCAGATACATTCCAAACAGCTCATAGGAATGCAATCAACCTTTTATCTGAAGAAGACCTCCTGTAACTAGAAGGAAAAAGAAAATAGCCCAAGAATCTTGGAGATAGTTTGTCTGATTCAGTTGATGCCGGTTCATATTCCCTTCCAGATCTTAGTAAGAATCTCACCTAAAAATCAAACAAATTAAAATTTTAATATACCATGCAAGATTCAGGTATCATCTGTCCAATTGAGGAAATTTTATTATAAGGTCCAAACTAATACCAGCTCCCCAGCAAGTTCATATAAACATTCATCAAGTGTTGCCTGCATGGTTTTAACAATATCATGTCAACAATGAATCATGATTAAAAAATAGAAAAAAAAAAAGGAAAAACTCGTATGAAATATCTACCTGTAATAAGCGTAAAGCACAATATTGACTGACAGCAGGACCTTCAAGTTTAGCAATCACCTGTAACAATCATAAAAGCAATGAAATAATAAAATTATCTGGGCAGTTCTGGTGACTATTAGACACATGTAGCATTCACATTCAATCACTGCCAACTTTTAAAGCAAAGGGTGAATGTAGTTCCTAATTCATAATTATCATTCATGACTTTGTAATACACTTTTAGGCGACCAACATGAAGACATACTTGCACTACCAACCATGGTTACCACAAAAAATAGTCAAAAACATCAGCCTGGAATGCTAATACTCATTTATGCACCTCATCCCACTTAACCTATATACCCATTTAATCGCGAAACATGACTGTCTGAAAGAACTTCTACTAAAAGTACTCTTAGGAAAAAATACAGAACCAGGAAGTTGCTATAGTCAGGGAGACAACTACATTTGACAAGAAGATTGCAAATCTTCTCAGTCAAGAGAGAGAGACTTGAGATTTTACAAGAATATAGCAAGCTGCAGTGCGATACCACCTCCGCTGGAAGCATTCCTCAAACAGCCTGTTAAATAACAAATTAAAACCACAGTTAATTTTTTTTTTCTTTAAAACACAACATGATAGCAAATACAATTTTGGAAGAAAAACTGTATCATTGCATCCTCAAAGACACCCAGAAACATCAATAAAACCTCAGCCGGAACACTGGCAGAGTACACGGGAAAAAGAGAATCTTTATATCTCTCTTAGAAAACCAATAATACCAACAAAAATTTCCTCAGACCAGCACTTTGGCAAAGTAAAAATTAAGAACATCCAAACATCTTTCAGAAAGCCAAAAAACTAGAGAAAGTTCAGTCAATGCTCAATTTGTTTTCCTTCAGCAGCATCATCATGGCAGAATAGCAAAACAGATAAAACCTTTGGCAAGCAGATAATCTTTGTGAAAGTTTATGCTTTTGTACTTTATCAGTAAACTAAAAATGTAAAATCAATTATGCCAGATATTGGCACAATTATGCAGTGAGAATGGTAAAAATGTAAAATCAAATCAATTCCAAGAAAGATTTGTATTTCTTGACTCAGTTCATGCTACATGACAAAAGACATTTAGTTCCCAATTCACTAGTACGTTCACTAAAAACAAAATTCATGACATCTTTGGTTTAGAAACTAAAAGTGGTTGAACCTCCTACACGGATAGATGATAAGACACAATCCTACAGACCCAATGATCAAATACTAAATGCATGATAGGCAGGAGCTCTAGAAGGGAAAAGATATTTGTCAAACCACCTCTTACACCAAATTTTGCTCCACATTAACCAGTTCGCCTTTACGATACCCATAACCCATCAAACATGAGGAAGAAATGAAAAACAAATTTACAATAAGTAAAAATGTATACTCTGTTGATCTTCCAGCAGCAGAGAACAAGTCCGCCCAATGTCGTCCATCAGTTTTTCTTGCAACACTCACAACCACGTTAAGATACTCAGGAAAA
>JANKKB010001962.1:0-22826 GCA_026225775.1 Bursera palmeri
ATATATATATATATATATATATATATATTCGTAAAAGTTATTGAATTATATTATTATTTGAATTAGTAAGATAGTGTTCTCAATTTAAAAGCTGAAACCAGATAATATTTATCACATCTTATAACGAGATTATATGAATTTCTATGATTTTTTTTTTCACACTTCATTTTCTAACTATATTCATGAATTAAATTAAGAATAATTGAATAACTACAAAAATCTAAAAAAATTCAAATCTAAATTTCAATAACTTACTATTAAATATAATAAAAATTATACGAAAATTAAAAAAATCCCTATATGATTTATTTATATTTTTTCTTCAAATCAATTACCTAATCGAGTTCAATGAAAATTGTATGTTTTTATTTTTTATTTTTAATATTGAGTTGTCAAATTGGGATTATGAGAGTTAATTTTATGATTATGACAACAAAATATTTTCGAATGTTCTGATTTTTTTAAAAGATTTTTTTAATTTTGATCGTTTCTTCAATCACTCTAATAAACAATTATGTTTATGATAAATTTAATCGAAGATTGTTATATGAAGTAAACTAGTATTCCGTCAATGTGTTAATGTAAAATATTAAATGAAAAAAAAAATAGTTCAATACATTTACTAAAATATTTTCAATTGATGTTACTCCAGATTATTATCATCAATTTAAAATTTTTTAAAAATTGACTGAATAAATGTTAGAGTGAAGTAATTAAAATGTTAAATTGAGTATAATTAAACAAGAAGATAAGACTATATATCGCATAAACCTACCTTCACATTGAAGCAAATGTTAATGTATTCTGAATCCTCCGATGCGCATCATACAATTTTTTAAATTTATATGATCGAAGCGGCATTGATAAAAAGCAAGCAGATCCAATATTTATGCCACGATGAAACTATATAATATTACATTTACTAGCGAACTTGCGATTAAAAAATATAACTTAAAACAAATAACTTTTTTTTTTTGGGGGAGACGTCGTCGTATCATTTTCAATTAATCCACAAATTTCAAGGAATCACCTCCAAGAAAATCGATTATACCTCTTGCTCGTAGCAGGCTGTTGTCAGTGTAACTCCGGCAGCTGCTTTCCAAAACATTTATTTTATTTTATGTAAGGGAATCAATTAATTCTAAATCTGAATTGAGAAGCAATCAGCCGCGAATCTGTACCGAAAATGGGCGTGGACGATTTACCATTGGACGATAAAGCGAAGAGGATGAGAGATCTGCTATCAAGCTTCTACGCTCCAGATCCTTCCGTGTCTACCAATGCTTCTGCCAAATCCGCATCGTTAGATGCCATTAACACCGGCTCATTCGATGCTGATCAGTACATGAATCTCCTGGTACTCTGTTATATTCTCATCTATACTTTCAGATGAATCTGTTAATAGCGATGCACATGATTGCCACGTTTTCTATGTAGTTAGGCTCAAAATTTAATTTGGAAGCTCTTTGTTATACGTGTATAGATAGTTGGTTACTGTTGTGTTGATAGTGAACATGAGAAAATCGTAGTTTGCTATTATTGCTCTTGAATTTTGAGTAATATCAATAAGCCGACTTCGTAGCGGCGAAATATCATTATGTAGTGCCGATTTTGAAATGAGTTTGATTAAGTGCAAGCTTAGTATAAATATCAAATGTTTTGTGGTGAAAGCAATGATTTGGAAAACCAGTGATAATGCAGTTGGCTGGGAATATATAGTGGAAAATAGTTGGATTTTTGCTATGTTCTGCTAATATTTTTTCTAGGCATGCTTGTGTTTTAGAGGCAGAGATGGACATGTCATTGAGGGTAATGCTTTCATCAGGTGAAAGTCCACGATTGCATGCTGGGTAGAATGGATGATTAGTTCATCTCATGAAAATATACCTGCAGTCTTTCTTTTAATAAAACATATGAAGTTTTAGATCATAACACCAGGATGGTTTCGAGTAGATTTTTGAAATAATGAATATGGCAGAAATAAATTTATAGATTATATTTTAATAAGATGTTATGTTGTTGAAGAAAAAGTTGAAGTTCAGAAATTTTTTATCATTTGTACATGGCTTGAATTGAGTAGGTACAAAAGTCAAGTCTGGAAGGGCTTCTGCAGAAGCATGTTGAAATGGCAGCTGAGATTAAAAATCTTGATACTGACTTGCAAATGTTGGTTTATGAAAATTACAACAAGTTTATCAGTGCCACTGACACAATTAAAAGGTAGGTTTTGCCATTTTTTAGTTATGGGTGGTAATTTGAAATTTTGAAAATTAATTTAATTTGTATTTTTGGTGGGAGTTCCTTTACTATTTTTGTCCGTTTATATTAGTTCAATGTTTATAGTTGTTCTTAATAAGTGATTTATGCCCAGTTTGGGGAAAAAAAGTTTTGAGTTTCTGAATAGTGGGGGGGACCATCTGTACAGACACCAGTGATATGCTGTTAAATGTTACACTTAATGTTATGTCGTTCAATTAGAACAATGAGTTATCGTTTTGGCTTTGTAACAGGATGAATAGTAATATTGTGGGCATGGAAACGAATATGGAACAACTCCTTGAGAAGGTTTGTAAAAGATCCTATATTAACTATTTTAAATTGGTTTTAGTTATGGATATATATATATATTTATATATATTCTTTAAAAAAAATTTTTTAAAGAAATGAAAATAAGAACAAGTAAAGAACAAATCCTCTTCATTAATCTTTCAGATAAAGTCAGTGCAATCCAGAAGTGATGGTGTCAACAATTCTCTTTTTGAAAAGAGAGAACATATAGAGAAATTACACCGCACACGCAACCTTCTCCGGAAAGTTCAGGTATTAAATAACTTTACCTTCTAATGGCTTTATCTTAGTGGTTGTTACTTCATATTGCAATGTATGTATAGATGTATATATATTTGTGTGTCTGTGTATGAATTAGAAATTGAAATCAAAGGGTTTTTCCTAGCCAGTTCCAAGGATTGACATATAAGAAGGACAAACAGAAATTATAATTACACATCATGCAAAAGTTCTTCTAAATCAGTTGTATAGTCTGACGTAGTCGGCTTTCATGAGTGATGGACAACTAGTTAGGTTGCCGGAACCAGACTGAGATAAGTTTAACAGATGTTATTGACCAGTTAATAATAATAATTAATGCACTGTTCGGTTAAATCAGTAATGCCACCTAGGCATACAGAACTTAAAGAAGACCCGCCTTACATTTTTTTCATCTGTATGTCTTGGTTTTGGTCATGTAAGGATTAACTGGTAGTTTTTTCTGTCGTGAAGAGCAGTTCATCTATGATCTACCTGCTAGACTTGGGAAATGCATCAAATCGGAAGCCTATGCTGACGCAGTCAGGTTCTATACTGGAGCAATGCCAATTTTTAAGGTTACTTAATTCTTGCATGGTCCTTTGACGTTTCAGTCAATCTCTGTTATTATTTTTTATTTTCATTTTGTCTTGGTGCATGATTTCATATTCATCTTGTATCTCTGTCAAAAGTGTTAATCTTTTGTTAGATTCTCCTTGCTAGGCATATGGGGATTCATCATTCCAGGACTGTAAGCGAGCATCTGAAGAAGCAGTTTCCACAATTATAAAAAACTTGCAGGTACCCCTTTTTTTTTCCAATCGTATACTGAGTTGGGCTGGCACATTATGGCCCACCAAGTTAATCCTAAAAGTATCAGATTAGTGGATAGATCTTCCTTACTTGCATCTGCAACATTATTTTCATTGTTGAAATGAATGGTAAAGCTGAAATGTGCAATAATTTAGAGATACCACTTTATCTCTATTTGAGCTTGAGCTAAATGGGGTTGACTACATGACTACACGAATCCTTTGTGTAATTTCATACTTCTTGGTGCTATATGCTCCATTAAGTTCAATTGATTATTGGATGACATTTTCATCTAGTGTCCAATGGCTGACTTTAAGTTTCTTTTGCATCATTAAGCCAATCCTTCATTAGTGCTGAAGCAAGGGTTCAATTGGGTTGTTGGTAAGCCAAGGGATTTCCTAAGGGCCCATTTGTTTTGGTTCTTTAGTAAAGCTTAGAAGAGTAGATTTATTAAAGTAGAGCTTCTAAAAATAGAATTACTATTAAAACGTTATTGGTTGTTTGGTTGGATTAACATAGAAGTATTTCTTATGGTTAAATTACCATAAGAGAGTTTTGTTATAAGGAAAGAATAAGATAAATCTTTTAAAGTTAAATAAGAATATTTTTGACATTTCAATACTTTAAAAAAATTCAAAAAGAGCTTCTTTGAAAAGTCTCAATTCTGGGCTTCTCTTAGAAGATATAAAACAACTTTTTTAATCATGCATAAGCTCTTCTTAAGTGGCAACCAAACAACACAAAATAAAAATAGAAGAGCTTTTAACATTAAAAAAGCTCTTTTGGCTTGTAAAGAAGTCCAAACAAGCATGTTTTAAGTAATCTACCTGCTGCATTCAATAACTTTACTATGCTGGCTAGTTAAGTTCAACATATTTGCTATGGTCAATGAGGGTGTTGCATATATTAATGGTCTTTTGGTGAAAATAGTTGCAGTACTGTCTGATCCTTTGTAGGTTTGGATCATATTTTGTGTTGTAAGTTATCAATGTTATGTGCACTTGAGATAAATGAGCATGGCATTATGCCCATTGATTTGTAATATGTGTCAACCTAAAGGGTTGGCCCAGTGGTAAAATCACTTGGCTGTGGTGCCTAAGAAGCAGTAGGTTTAAGGTTCGACTCTCATCAGCATTAATTCCTTGGGGCCAAACTTATTGTCGAGGGGACTCTTTGCACGGTTCCTATGGTAAATAGAAAAGTGGAGAAGCTATTGAAGAAATAGGATAAATAATTGAAGAGGAAAGGGGAAGAAAATCCAGAGAAAATTAGGGGGAATATATTTATTCTCCATATCAAATCATAACAAGCCCAATTAAAATTCTTTCTAAATTAGGAATTCAAAAACCTTAAATAAAATAAAATATCCTAATTTGTCCTACATCACAATCTTTTGCCTTTTTGGTGATTAAAACTTTTTCATGCATCTTTTGAGCTTTTCCTTTTCAGGGGAAGCTGTTCTCAGATTCTGAATCTATACAGGCAAGAGCTGAGGCTGCAGTGCTTCTTAAGCAGTTGGATTTTCCGGTTAGTAGACATTTAGATGGTGGTTTGGGATTATTTGTTATTTGATTTAATATGCTACACTTTTAAATGGAGAGAAAAGTAATTGGTTGTCATGGTATAGAAGACATGAAAAAATAGCACTTTATCTCTTTTATTATAATACTAATTCTTGGAATCTCAGATGGCCTGGAGTTTGTACCTTTTGCAGCAAATATGTAGAAAATTAAATGTATTTGCCATGTAATTTTTATTCCACTTTATGCATTGATGTAAGCTATATGTGTTTATTTTTGCAGGTGGACAACTTAAAGGTAAAACTACTTGAAAAGTTAGAACAATCTCTTGGGGATCTTCAGCTTAAGGATGAAGATATAAGCAGTTGTTTGCTGAAGTCTACTGATCCCACTAAACAAGAAAAAATTCCTGAGGCAGTTTCTATTACAGCTCATGAGGTGACTGAGTAGCAATTTTATAGATCTTACTTTTCCTATAAGAACTTCTACGATTTATGTATTTGATATGTGTTTTTTAAGAACTGGACTAGAGGAAAAATAAATAAGATACCTTAGGCCATTTAATGCAACTCTCTCTGTATATGCATATGTCTCTGTGATTGTCAATATCTTAACGATAGAATTTTTTATATGCTTATGTAGTCCTACAGTTCCAAGTCTGCTTAAAGACTAACAAATGCATTTAATTGGAAAAAATTTATAGTCTAGCCTTGAAGAATATAATAGTTTTACATCTCTCGTTGTGGAAGTATAAGGACTGGGGTTTAGACAGGTCTAAGTTTGATATACTATTTATAAGAAGTTAGGGCATTTGTATCTTATATGGAGTCAACTTGTGTATTTGGATTGTGTATTTATAAGAGGCAACTGAGTGCAACTTTAATTAACCACTATTGGAGAAATTAGTTGCTAAGAAATTTCATGGTGATCTATACTAATGAGTGTTTTCGAATAGATGATATAATTTCGTATATTTACAAGTATTTTGAATTTTTAATATGCTAAAATGGCTAATTACTTGCAGTTACATGTCCTTTTTTTTTTCTTATATTAAATAGAAAAATTATCAGACTGATAAACTAACTTTTGTCATCAAATTTCTCAACTCAGGCTTCTATTCGAGAGTTTGTAGAGGCTATCAGAGCTTATCGAATAATATTTCCTGATTCACAGAAGCAACTAATTAAACTTGCACAAGATTTGGTTATCAAGTAAGCCTATGCTGATATCTTTTGTGGATTGAACTTAAATGAGAGTATTTTGCTTCTTAAATGTAATTCTTATTGGTTGTTTTAGGAACTTTGAAACTTCTGAGCGGTATGGAAGGAATCGGATACGTTTAGCAGATCTATTGGGTGTTCTCCGTAAGTAGTTTGATTTCTATTACATCATATTTATGCTAAATTGTTAGTATTCAATTTAGTAAGTTTAAAGCCTGTCCTGAGAAGATTCACATGCTTGACACCATCATTGTATATTAGTCATTGAAGTTCAATTCAAAAGCATTGTAAAAAAAAGCTGATTTGGAGTTTATATAATATTATGCTAAATTTCTTCTCATCTTGAATTTAATGTTAAACAAAATCCCAATTGCATGCAGGAATTATATGGACAGATGTGCTTCTGATGGATGAAGCATTACATGAAGCTGTTCTTTCCGAGTTTTCGCTTGAGGTTTTCTCGGAATTAACTTATAATTCTTTTTCGCATTGAATGATGGAGTTTGATATACTGATTATTCTATTTTGTTTCAGGCTGCCCATATTACTGTCAAAAATTATGCTGCCAGCAGATTTTCTCATCTTCTACAAGACATATCAGGTTATTTTTGCCATTACAGTTTCAGGAAGTATTTTATTTTGAGAGCTCCAAATCACCAGAAAATAATTTCTGATTAGTGCTTTGTAGCGCTGGTGCAGTTGAGAATTGGTATTAGGAAGAATATTAGCATATATAAAAATCACCCAGTGGAATACTCTTATGGATTTGAATGACTTGATGGTTTTGAAACAACTTGAGTTCTTCTAATTAAAAGTAGAAGTGTTTTGAGTTAAATTCTGTACAAATTGGCAGATTCCCTGACAAAAGTTTATGTTGCACAAAAGGAGGGAACGGAAGAATATCCTTTGCAGGTTGCACTGGAGGCCAGCAAAAAAGCAGTGCTTCAAGGCAGCATGGATGTCTTACTGGTAATATATAAGATGTCATGGATTACTTATGTATGTAAGAATAGTATGGAGATTCTCATGCCTACATGTGTTACATTCATGTGAAAAAATTGGTTCACCTTATTTGTCACTTTTTAGCTCTCTTGCCCCTACCAACCCCCTCTTTGTTTTTTGTTTGGTCATACTCTTCTATGAATAGTTTTTTCCAGTGCTTATGTTTTTTGGTTTTGAAACTTGGGTTTTAACAATTTGGTCATTATTTTAACACTTTTCCCTTTTCTTTGTTATGTTGGATTCAAAATTTTCAAATATATCTATATGTATGTATAGATGTTTATATCTATTTTTTACTTTCATCTTTGTGTGTATGTGCATATTCATTTAGCTTTTTTGTTTGTTCATTCCAGGACTTTCGCCAACTTCTTGATGAGGACTTAGGGTTATTAGCTAAGCTAAAGGTCTTGATTATTGATTGGGTTCAAGAAGGATTTCAAAACTTCTTCAGGGCGCTTGATGACCAATTCCTCTTGCTTTCTGGAAGAAATAATTCATCTGGTCTAGGTCATGGTTTGATCGAGGGAACACAGGGTGACAAAGTTCGTGCTGGGCTTGTGTTGGTGCTGGCTCAACTTTCTGTCTTCATCGAGCAAACTGCCATCCCAAGAATCACTGAGGCAAGGAGCCATCGTCTCGTTCTACGCTAATTCTTTACTAGAACTGTAAACTAACATAGCTATCCTCTTTGTAATCTCAATGGCCTGTTTCATGTTTGTCAGGAAATAGCTGCTTCCTTCTCTGGTGGCAGTGTTAGACACCATGAAAATGGGCCTGCCTTTGTCCCTGGTGAAATTTGTCGAAGTTTTCGGTCTGCTGGTGAAAAGCTTCTTCATCATGTATCAGTCTGAATTTTTTAAGTTTTTTTTTTTTAATTTATTTCCAGGAAATTTATGAGCTTTATTTTCAAAGTCCAGTTGTGTAGATTTGTGAATGTGGTACTGTTGTTTCATATGCTGTCTTTTATAAGACAATCTGACTATAGATAGTTCTTTTTCAGTATATAAATATGAGAAATCAGAGGATATCAGTTCTCCTGAGGAAAAGGTTTACAACACCAAATTGGGCCAAGGTCAGTGCACCATATTATTACATTTCAAGCATTTAGAAACTACGCAAGTAAGAGAGTAGTTTGATATTCAACTCTCCTAATATGTTCGAGTTTTCTGCAGCACAAGGAGCCTCGAGAAGTTCATATGTTTGTTGATTTATTCCTTCAAGAGGTTGGTGTATAGTCATGTTTCTTTTTATGTAAGGTTATTATTATCTCTTGAATTTCAAATAAAATTTTTTAGGGAATCTATTTGGATGCCAATTTTAACTAATTTAATGTGCTTACACACGATATTTATGTAGGCTTTAGATGCTCTATGAGTGGAGATGTAACTATTTATTGATTGAATTGAATAGAAGATATATTTATGCTCTGAAATTTTCTTGCTTTAGTTGGAAGCAATAGGAAATGAGGTAAAGCAGATTCTACCACATGGGCTCCATCGTAGGCATCATCGGACTGACAGTAACGGAAGCACCACCTCTTCCCGCAGCAATCCATTAAGAGAGGATAAGTTGACGAGGTCAAACACCCAAAGGGCCAGGAGTCAGCTTCTGGAAACCCATCTAGCAAAATTGTTCAAGCAAAAAATTGAAATTTTCACAAAAGTTGAATATACTCAGGTATGAAACTCTGAATATTCAAATTGGTGGTGAAGAAAAAAAACTGGTATAGTAAAAGCTAGATGTACTGAGTTGGCTTATAATTACAGGAGTCAGTTCTAACAACTATAGTAAAATTGAGCCTCAAAAGTCTGCAAGAATTTGTCCGACTTCAGACTTTTAACCGAAGCGGATTTCAGCAAATTCAGTTGGATATTCAGTACTTAAGGATTCCCTTAAAGGAAGCCGTGGAGGATGAAGCTGCTATTGAATTTTTGCTTGACGAGGTAACAGGAAAAGTTTGCCTCTGGATTTTGACCCTCTATTTGCTGTTACTTCTCATGGGAGTCTGCTCATTTTATTTTATTGTTTCTTTCTTTCTTCTCCGATTAGGGAGAAGGGGGGGGGGGTTTTATTTACGGAAAATCGTGTTTGGACNGTTACTTCTCATGGGAGTCTGCTCATTTTATTTTATTGTTTCTTTCTTTCTTCTCCGATTAGGGAGAAGGGGGGGGGGGGTTTTATTTACGGAAAATCGTGTTTGGACTGTGACAAGACTTATCCTTTACTGTTGGGCCAGGAATGTGAGGGGAGTTAAAAATAAGAAAATGAAATTTGTGACCTTTGGCCCTAATTTTTTATTGTGTAGGTGATTGTTAATGCTTCAGAACGTTGCCTTGACCCAGTTACTCTGGAGCCTCCCATCTTGGACAAACTTATACAAGCAAAATTGACAAAAACAAAGGAAAAGAATCAAATCATCTCTCAATAAATATTGGATACTAAAATTTGTGAAAGTGGCCTCTCATTGTAAGTTGCTCAAACATCTTCTTTAGCCGGTATCCTTTCTGTTAGCTGTGATTCATTTTGTTTAAGATGCCAATTGTTAGCTGTGTTTCATTTTGTTTAAGATGTCAAATGTAATTCTGAAGGAATGATGGACTCTCGAAACTGTTCCTAACATCCTTAGACATCTCTACAAGTAATCAGATGATCTCATTGAATTGATGAGGATAATATTTCCAGACTGTATGGCCTTGTACCAGCTTAAGAGGAATACGGTATGTTTGACCTGGAATTGTTTCTTGAGGGCTACACTTAAGGTTTTCTCCTGTCTGTCTGTTTATGATGTAGAAATTGTTACATGATCAAGTATGGGAAATGTTCCATAAATTTTGTGATTTGTATATTAAATTACATAAAAAAATTTCATATTTATGTTCGATATGTTGTCTTATTCTAGTATCTGATCGTGGAACCTTTGAGTTAATTTGATTTTGTGATCTCCTTAATTACGTTTAGCCTCTTATATCTTTTGTTGCAAGTTAATCGAAATTTCAGGAGAAAGTGCAGACGCATAATAGTGGCGTTTAGAACTGGTACCAAAATGATCACATACAAGTCGGAATTTTCCGAGTTAAGAGTTTATTTATCATTGCCAGTAAAATCGATAAAAAGATTAATAAAAAATATCGTCAGTATGCTCTTAAGTCATGTTAAATGACGAAGTGACTACGGATATTATATCAGGTTATTAATAGAAATTGTAAGAAATAATTAAAATGCAGAGATTTTTTTAATTTAATAAATTTAACTCTTTCTATTATCTAATCAAATTAAATGGAAAAACACTGTTTCTAGTGGACATTGAATAGTGTGTGCTGTCAAAGCACAACAACTGACAACCGTCAGCCTGTAAAATTTAGTTATTTTCGTTCCTATCCCATTTATTAATCTGTAAATTATATAAATTTTCATTCTTGTAATTATGGAGTTAAATATATAGACACCGACAAAGTAACAAACTCCCTTCAAATTTTGAAAAAATAAAGTAGATACCTACAAGATTTTGTTAAAGTAATATAGACACCTCTAAATTCTTTTTTTGGATTTTTTTATCCTTATTTACCTTATTCAAAAATTAACAAAATAATAAACGATCCTAGATAATTATTTGCCTTAATCATATAATTAAATAATAATAATCATTTTAAATAATTGATTATATATTGTAAATATATTTTCAAAATCATATATAACTTAGTCTTTAATTCAAATTCATATTCTTGAATAACACAACAATTGAAAATATTAATTTTATTAAACACACTGTAACTTTTTTTCATTGTACAACTACAACAATTTTTGTTTTTAATTATGCAACAAATTTTTCTCGAAATACAATAATCTTAATCAGATTGTATAAAATAAAATTCATAGACGTTGTTAACTATTCCAGTCAAACTTTGATAATCATTTTTTTAATTGTAAATCAAGGTTTGAATGACGTTATTATTATTATTTATTTAAGCCAATAACAATAGAAATTAAGATATGTTTCACTGAAAAATTCGAGGTCGAATGAACGTGAGTATAAATTGATTTAAAATTAAATTAGAGTTGGAAATATAAATATTTATTACAAATCAAACTTAAAAATATAACTTTTTAAACTTAAATTTTAATTATATATAATAAATCATATTTAAATTTCAGTGTGACTGGTAGATGGATCGTGAGTCGGGTATGAGTTATCAAAAAAACCCATGAAAACTTCAATTAGTGGTTTTTTATATTGGTTGTATATATATATATATATGACGTTTGAGTTTTAATTAAGTTCGATGACAGACATACTCGATAGTGTTCAATAGATAATGTTTAACGTTTGAAATTAGTATTTGACATTAGTGTTTAATATTATCCAACAATCTATGCATAGCGTTATACAGTGTTTGACAAATAATATTAAACGCTTTTACGTGTCACGATTAATTTTTTTAAAAGTTGATAAAATTTTAACGTGATTCATCAATTTGAATAACTCTTATAATGATTTATATATATATATATATATAGTAAGTAACTAACAAACAACTAAAATGAGAGGCAAAGTAAGAGGAAGTGAAAGTTAGAGAAATGATCAAAGTAAAAGGAGAGAAAATAGAGAATGCGAAGAAATGAGTAGGAAGATAATCGCTCAAGTTCATCTCATGTCTTTTATTCACTCAAGAGTCAAGACTCTTCGTATTAGAAGATTACAGTTCAAATCCTTGACTGGAGGGGAGAGAAAATAACTTTTATTTCCAAGCCAAAGTATGTAATGCGCAGGAAAACCGGTGCAAGTGTGATGAAATTTCATTATAATTAAACTGAAAAAGTATTGACAGGAAGGCTCGGTCCAAGAGAGAAGGATTTCTTCAAACAAGACAATATATATATATATATATATATATATATATATATATTGATTACAGGATTTGAAAGATTTTATTAAGGTAGAATCTAGATAAACAGGAAAAAAAAAATTAATGGGGTTATTTTTGTTGATAAAATAATAATATTTTATTTATTAACTCTGGCAGTGACATGTTTGTTTGGCACTTAAAATTTTGATTGGGGGTGCTTTTATTTTTAAGTATCGAGACATTTAAAGTATATTTATCGATTCATATATCCCCACCCTAACTTTAATAGGTTGGTAGGTAAAACCAAAACAAAACTTAAAATATACTTCCAAAATTGCTTTCAAGACATTACCAACCGTAAATCTCATTATTATTGTTATTTTCTAAAGTCTTCTATACGTGGATGAAAATGTAAAATGTTGTACAAATCCATTGACATTATCTCATATATATATAGTATAATAAAATATAATATTTCCAAAAATAAAATTGAACATAGTACCATCTTATCTTATCATACTATTTACGTAATTATTGTTTTGAATGTGTTTGATCATATACTATATATCTAACGGTCATATATTTTAAATAGGTAATTTTAGTTTTAGGTATGCATTCAGACTTAAAAAATTATATATTCTTATTATAATAATCATTGTATCAGCTATATTATGTTACAATAATTGCTTCATTATGTTTAATATGTTTTGTAATTAAAAATATAATTTTTATGGAGATTTAATGAATTTTAAAATACAGATTTTATAATCTGAAGATATATTTATCCCTGTAACTATGTACTGAATCGCCAGACTCCGAGTTTGAACCTGGATCAGGGTCTTCCATATAAATTGGTTCGGGTCGGGTTTAAAAACCCAATTAGGCCCAAGTTTTGGCATCCGTACGATGATATTTCGATATATTGCCGTTTTCAATCTTGACCGTTCATCAGTTCCATGTAACGCATCATTATCATCCAAAACGCAGCGCATCTATTAAGCGTACCACTTTATTTTCCCGCCAAACTTTACTTCCCTGCAATCATTTCCCGCCTTTCCCACCTTTCCCTCCTTCATTCTCTTCTTCACCTCTCTCCTCTCTGCCACGGTGTGTCATTCTCGGAAGGTAAACCATGAACAAGCTCGACTTCGAGGCAGACAGAGGTATTCTCGATCTATTTCTTTCGATTTTTGTGATATCTATGATGATAACATTTTTTCTTTGTTTCCTTTCCATACAGTTCTAGCGAAGGAGTTCCTTTCTAACTTCGCAGACGCAAATGGCGAAGCCAAATACATGAACATTCTTGTGAGTTCTTTTTGTCCTTGCTGCTTTCTATTATCTTCTTCCTATGCAACAGAACAATTTGAGAAACCCTAGATCCGAGAAAATATAAATCAATATTTCAATGTGATATTCTTCGCTGTACATTACAGATTAATTCACTTGTGGGAAACTGACAGTGGTCATTTGTTGATAATATACTATACTAACTGAAGAGTATTATTATTGTTGTTTTGACTTTTTCTTTCTTTTTTAGCAAGAAGTTGCAAATCGTAAAATTCGATCAGTTCAGATTGATCTTGAGGATCTATTTAACGTAATTTTCTCTCCTTTTCCCTTTTGCTATTAATGTACACTGCTACACTCCTTTAATTCACTTTAAAACCCGAATAATTATTCACTCATAATTTTCCTGCTGTTATAGTATAAGGACTTGGATGAAGAGTTTTTCAGAAGAGTTACTGAGAACACCCGCCGGTATATTGGAATATTTGCTGCTGCAATTGATGAGTTGTTGCCAGAGCCCACAGAGGCTTTTCCGGATGATGATCATGATATACTGATGACACAGAGATCCGAAGATGGAACTGATAATCTGGATGGTTCTGATCCACTTCAGAAGATGCCTCCGGATATAAAGCGTTTTTAGTAAGAATGAACGAATATCTTTTTCCTTGCCATGCACTGATCTCCCATGTATATGATGGTTATAATTTGTTTCATCGAGTGGTTTATGATTATACTATATAACTAAATTTGTGTTAATTAAAGTTTAATTATGTAAATTAATCAAATTTAAGCATCTCTTCACTTTATAACGTGATCCTGGGTTATTGTTGTTATTACTTGTGTTAGTAATATGTAGTAAAACCTACTATTGCAGATAAATGCAATATGTTATTGATGTTTTCATAAATGAAGGATGTCTTTAATGCTTCGTAAAGTCTGTGAAATATTTAGTGACTAATTGATTCTCATTCTTGATTCAGTGAGGTTTATATTAGAGCATCTTCAAAGGGGCGACCATACACCATTAGGGAGGTCAAGGCTTCATACATTGGCCAGCTTTTAAGGATATCGGGCATTATAACTCGTTGTTCAGATGTTAAGCCACTTATGCAGGTTGCGGTATATACCTGTGAAGATTGTGGTTTTGAAATCTACCAGGTAATTTGAGCACAAGACCTACTAACTATAACTGAGATCAGTCTTATTAGACGTGTATTTGATTCTCCTTTCTTCTAAACTAACTTGTTGATTCATTCATTATCTCATATGCCAAACAGGAAGTAACTGCTCGTGTTTTCATGCCCTTGTTTGAGTGCCCATCCAGACGTTGTAAAATAAACAACACAAAAGGGAACCTGATTCTTCAACTCCGAGCCTCGAAGTTTCTGAAGTTTCAGGAGGTTTTTACGTTAACACAATTTTCAATTTAAAAATGCTTAATAACAGCAAGAGTGTTTCAAGCATGATTATATAAATACTAGATGATACGTTGCAGGCTAAGATTCAAGAGTTGGCAGAACATGTTCCAAAGGGTCATATTCCTCGTACGATGACAGTTCATTTAAGAGGAGAACTCACAAGAAAGGTCAAAATTTTCTTTTGTTAGATTTCATGAAATTTTTGGGGGAGACACCTTGTTATTTCATGTGCATGAGTGAAGAAACAACACTTGAATATCAGTAGCCAATGTTACAGTGCATCAAATTATTGCCGACGAAAATTAAATCTCTAAGTGTACATCTTTTATTTATATATTACAGTGTTGTCAATAATTTATCATATTGCTCTTAAAGAAGTTATGAATTATCATCTTAGGTTTACCTTTCTGTTTTTGGATGTTTACAGGTAGCTCCAGGGGATGTTGTTGAACTATCAGGGATCTTTCTTCCTATCCCTTATACTGGTTTTAGAGCACTTCGTGCTGGCTTAGTTGCAGATACATACTTGGAGGCCATGTCAGTCACTCATTTCAAGAAAAAATATGAGGAGTAAGCAACCTTCCAGCTCACAATTATCATACCGTGCACAATTTTATGCTTATATTCTTTTTCTTTTTCCCAAATATGAGGACAGTTTAAGCTGAAAATGCTGAAAAAAAACTTTTTTTTTTTAATTTTTTGTAAATTTAGTACGAAGAAACATGGAAATTTACTTTGTCATGACGTATCAAACAAGGAGTCGCATTTTGATTTTCATTGATTGGATTATGAATGGAAGCAAAGAAGGGTTCAGTTAACATGCTCAGTTTTGCCTCACTGCAGGTATGAACTCAGAGGAGATGAGGAAGAACAGATTGCTCGTTTAGCTGAGGATGGTGATATCTACAATAAGTTGGCACGATCATTGGCCCCTGAAATTTATGGACATGAAGATATTAAAAAAGCTCTGCTTCTTCTCCTCGTTGGTGCTCCTCACCGGAAGTTAAAGGATGGGATGAAGGTATGTAGCGTCTAGTGATTGTGGTTATGCATGTTTGAAGGTTGATTTCTTCTTCTCACTGCAGTTGGTGGCATAGTAAAGTAGAAATCTGGAATGATTGGGAGATTCTATGCATCAAATTTTTTTTTCTCAAGAATTTGTGTGTGTGTGTATATATATATATATATATGCCTTATTTGATCCCTCATCAAGAAGAGGTCCTAGTTGTGATTTCTCACGATATAATCTATGTTTTTTCCTTTATTTAAAGGAGTTTCTTGCATAACTGTATGATTTTACGAGGCAAATTAGTGTTTATCATAGCTTTTGTTGAGATAGACTAACAAAATGTTATAATATTACATGATGGAATTGCAGATTAGAGGAGACTTACATATATGTTTGATGGGTGATCCTGGGGTTGCCAAAAGTCAGCTTCTCAAGCACATAATAAATGTAGCACCTAGGGGAGTGTATACTACTGGCAGAGGAAGCAGTGGAGTTGGTCTAACTGCTGCTGTTCAGAAAGATCCAGTGACAAATGAGATGGTCCTGGAAGGAGGAGCACTGGTGAGACTTGTGTTCATTTTTTAGTGCAACTGTTCACTTGAAGCTAACATTTATGTTGTTGTAGTCTGTTTTGGTGATATGGAAAATGTAGATACTGTGTGTTTTTCATATGGATAAATTTTGCCGATTGTTAATCTGTTCACTGCATTGGCTGTGAACCTAAGGATTTTTTTTTTTAAGTTTTTTTATCTATAACTCTGAATTGACTTCATAGGTTTTAATCCAAAATCAACAGAATAAGAGAAAGAATGTGAAATCTCTGGATCCTCATTACTTACCACCTTACTTACAGCTTGATTTTCTGTTTTGCAATTGATGTCTGGATTTTAGTTCAGCCATCATGTTTTCATCACAAATTTGAGACTTCATTTCGTTGTGCTTTAAGGAATTGACTTTGTTCCAGGTGTTAGCGGATATGGGTATTTGTGCTATTGATGAGTTTGACAAGATGGATGAATCTGATCGTACAGCAATACATGAAGTTATGGAGCAGCAGACTGTTAGCATTGCTAAGGCTGGAATTACAACATCTTTAAATGCAAGAACTGCTGTTCTTGCTGCTGCTAATCCAGCATGGTACAAACCTTATAGTTAAAAATCACTTTCATGTGCCCAAGTTCATATTTCTCTTGCTGTAGAAAGATGGCTTATTTTTATAAAGATACTAATCTATCTATGCATTTAAAATATTAATGTGGGTTTATAATTCTTGTGAAGGGGAAGATATGATTTAAGGAGAACCCCAGCTGAAAATATCAATCTCCCTCCAGCCCTTCTATCAAGGTTTGATCTTCTGTGGCTGATCCTAGATCGAGCTGATATGGATAATGATCTTGAAATGGCAAGGCATGTTGTCTATGTGCATCAAAATAAAGAATCTCCTGCTCTTGGGTTTACTCCACTTGATCCATCTATTCTACGGTAAATCCCATTGCTTTGTAAAACGGATGAATACCAATTTTTTAGATGATGTTTCTTCTTAATTCTCCAACTGATGGTAAACTATTGGTATCTACATCCTGGATCCTTGTATCATAGCATCCAAATCATGGTGACAGATATTATAGCATGATAATCTGTTTGCTCATTAGATGGCCTTTCTGTGATATTATTCGAGCAGTAAATATTTGAGCCTAAAGTTTAAACCATTGTAAACTGATCTGTTTCCTCTGATGATGGTCCTTTGTTTCTGTACGTGCATTTTGTTCATTTACATGCTTGTAGTCTTTACATTTAAAGCTTTTTCAAGTTTTTGCAAGTTCTGCTGCCAAAGGTCTTTCCAATGAGAGGGGTTTACTTTTATGACAGGCATTCTGTATTTTCTACTAATTACCTTCTGTCTTGCCATAGATTTAGAAAGATAGTTCAGCATAGAAGAGTTTTTACCGCTGTGAAGTTGGCTGGTTGAACAGCAATTGGATTCTAGTATCAGTCATTTCTTATCTTTTTGGTTATCTAGGATATGAATTCTGATGCAATCTTCTGTGGTTTTTGTTTCTGGTCTGTAGTGCATATATTTCGGCCTCAAGAAGATTGTCCCCTTGTGTTCCTAGGGAACTGGAGGAGTATATTGCTGCTGCTTATTCCAGCATTCGGCAAGAAGAAGCTAAATCAAATACTCCTCATTCATATACAACTGTTAGAACTCTGCTTAGCATTCTCCGGATATCAGCTGTAAGTGCCAATGTTATGCTTTCGTGGTTTTTATTTTGATTTTTGAAGTGGAGAGGAGTTTGGGGCATTAAATCTGTTCCATGCTTGGCAAAGGGAGGGCTACCACTTTGTTGTGATGTCTAGATGTGATTTCTCTCCTAGTCATACATGGTGGACACAAATTTTCAGCCATAGTTGGAGCAATAGATATTTATTATGTCATCTTTTATTTTTCATTTATATCAAACCCTTCAATGTGACATCATTCGTATACAGGCACTGGCAAGACTTCGGTTCTCAGAAACTGTTGCTCAGAGTGACGTCGATGAGGCACTTAGGTTAATGCAGATGTCAAAATTTTCTTTGTATTCTGATGATCGGCAGAGATCTGGTCTGGATGCTATCTCTGATATCTATTCAATTTTGCGAGATGAGGCTGCAAGGACAAACAAGTTAGATGTGAGCTATGCCTATGCACTCAACTGGATTTCTAGAAAGGTTTGTACCCTATTTGATAATGAAAATTACTTTTAGGTTATTGGTTATCTTATGTTTGATCCCCTGAAATTCCTACTTAAATGTAGAGGACAATTCAATGTATGGTGTGTTGTGTGGTCTTCTCTCCTTCTCTGACCTGACCTGTTATAGAAATAGATGATTATATTGCCATGCTATGAAGTATGTGAGAACTGCATTTTGCTGGGGTATGAGCTTCATCTGAAACTGTGACACCTGTAAGAGAAAAATTATCTCTACTTTTCCGTTTGTGTTCCATGTGTTTTGTGTCACCAGTTTTCCGTGGCACATTCTATCACGATATATGGCCCCAGCAAGGAGATTGTTATAGCCAAAAAATTACCATATTCAGTTGATTTCACAACTGATTTTGAGGAAACATGGACACAATTGAAGAATTAGGTTCATTAGCAAATAGTTTGAATTCAAATGCTTTAATATTTATTGTTTTTACCATTGAGAAGTTTACACCTTTTAACATTTAAGTTTTTGTTGGCCATGTTGGTTTGACTTCACAAATGCAATCTTCTTTTTATAGTTTAGACCCATATATATATTCGAGCATACATATAGTTCTAACTGCTTGAAATGTTTGCCTGTGGACAGGGATACAGTGAAGCACAGTTGAAAGAATGTTTAGAGGAATATGCAGCATTAAATGTGTGGCAGATACATCCACATACGTTTGATATCCGCTTTATTGATGCTTAATATACCTTTCCCGTAAATCAATGGAGGCAGAAATCTCGTCAAAATATGGGAGGGTTCTGGCAGCCAATTGGTATCTAAAATATTGTTCATTTGGGAGCAATAAAATTGTCTTGCTTGGGTTGTGTTTGAACTTAACATTGCTTCCAAAGGTTTCTAGGATAGTTAAGAGTTTAGTCATAATTGTAGGCTTGAAGACCAGTTGCTAGAGCTGTTGTATTTTATTGAAATTTTAAACGGGTAGGTAAATACGGTTAAATTATTCCAGACCTTTTTAACTTGAGGAAAACATGAAGCAACCATTCAATTCGTAATATTTGTCTGGTGCGACCTGTCCACCTGAGTGGTAATGTACGACAAATGGGTTCTTGATCCTGATAGATGCAAAAAAAAAAAAAAAAAAAAAGATTAAAAGCCTAGGGAGCATCAGTATCAGTTGTAGTCTGATTTGTAATTTTTTAAAANAAAAAAAAAAAAAAAAAAAAAAGATTAAAAGCCTAGGGAGCATCAGTATCAGTTGTAGTCTGATTTGTAATTTTGTACAACACGATTACTTTACTGGCTTCTCCAGCTGGCCGAATTAGGTCTTATGCATGATGCTTTGTATTTTCTGTTTCAATCCTCCCAGTATTATTTGTCATCCCTTTGCATTAGCTCAGATCACTATTCTTTTTTTCGTGGTACTTTTAAGTAATTAAGATATTATTACTAATTGTCTGCGATCTGATAAACAACTCGTTTATCCTCTTTTAAACAAAATTCTGATCGCATGGATTTTAATTTGTGATTTCACAGTTTATATTGATTTCTATGAGTTTACATGACTCACCAACTGAATTTTGTCTTACTTTTAATCAAATAAGACTTTTGACCCTTTTTTCTCCTGTCGTCGTTAGGTTTTGTAAAACTCATCAATAAAACCCTTACTAACGGTTCCTGTTAAATAACATTGATTTGCCTACCATATTCAAGTACATTTACCTATTTACCCCTAATAACGAGTTATTAAACTCCTATACCTAAATAAGAAGATCAAAATTCAATGAATTTTTTTAACATATTTAATTAAATAAAATAAAAACCCAGAACCAAAGGTCTGAAACCAACAAACACCGGACTGAACCATTCATACCCGAAAAAATAATAAATTAAAAATAAAGAAGAGAGATGCATTAAAGAATACTACCAAAATCAATCTCCACTTTATACAAAAAAAAAAAAAAAAAAAAAATCCCAGCTACTTCAACTGATCTTTTGCAAACAATCNACCAAAATCAATCTCCACTTTATACAAAAAAAAAAAAAAAAAAAATCCCAGCTACTTCAACTGATCTTTTGCAAACAATCTCAACCTCTTCACCATTTTTGTTCACGACCGCCAAATACCAACCAAGAACACCATTGATTTTTGTCGTAAAGTCCTTTCCAAAAATTTGTAAGTGCTAAAAAGAAAGATAAGAAAAAAAAAATATCATAAAATCAAATTCTAGCTTCATCAATCATTGGACAATAAAATTTGAACAAAAAAACTAGCAAACAAAACCCAAATCACAAAATCAAGATTCCAGCTTCATCAATTACTGGACAATAAATTTTGAACCAAAAAAAAAGAAAAGACAAAGAAACAAAACCCAGATCACAAAATCAAGATTCTAGCTTCATCAATTTGATGCATTTTGAGATGTATTTCGATATACATTAGAGTGATTTCTAACACCTCAAATTCCAATTTCAGAATCACTGTTCATCCCTACAAATAACCTTAATTTCAAAACTAATTTATCGCTAAAACAACGCAATAACAATATATATTCAACTTAAATCGAACAACATAAAGTCTTCAAAAAACAACAACACAAACTTCATCCTCCAACAATCAACAAACAACTTCCAAAAACAACAACATTCACTTCAACTTTAAAGGAAATGAAATTATAAAAACTTACTTGATAATTTGGTTGCCAATTTGATTCAAACGTAAAGCATTTGCATCTACCAACTTGAACTAAATCCATCACCAAATTTATTAACTTGAAAAATGGATAAAGGAGATAAGTGAAAGAGCACTCTCCAAACACACACAAGTGTTTCTAATTTCAAATTCATCAAAGTCAAAATTCGGATGATTTACGCTGCGGCAGTAGGGCGGTGAGCTATAACTTGTCCAAAAATTACACACAATAGAAGAAATTTTATAAGTATTGACACATGCAATTAGATCCTAGACAATAATACTAGACAATTACAAATAAAAAGGTTACAACCTACAATATCTAAATACACATGAAATTACACCAAATTATAACAAAGGTTACAAAAATAATCCTCAATCTAGGAGGTTATGCAATCCATTTAATTAATATCGAAGTGGATTTTATTGTATATCAACGATGAATTTAGAGTAATTACCACTTTTGGATTGGTTCTGATTAAAATCGACCTTGGACTTGGATCCAAATGGGAGGGGGGCCGAAATGTATCACAATCATTGGACCATAAAAATTTGAATAAAAGAAACTAAGAAACAAAATGCAGATCACCTCTCAACTTTGCTTATTGTTTTTGGACAATAATAATTTGAAAATAAACCATCAAACAAAACGTAGATCATCTCTTCAACTACGCATATCGTTTGTCGTAACGAAGTTATCGTTTGTCGTTGGTGGTGGTGGCTGTCGGTTGTGGAAAAACCAGAAGGCCATGGCTGCAGGTGGTTGGCACATGCAGGTGGCTGGCGCAGAGGCATACGCATACGAGGAAAGCGTGAGGCTAGCAGGCTTTTATGGCGGCGCTGGTACTAGTCGACGACTTGCTGGTGCACCGAATGGTAGATCGGGGATTATCCGATGTTGTGGTTGGGTTGCACAAGGCCGAGGGATCGGCATGTATTTGGTTAGATGGCGGCTGATCTGGTTTTCTTTAGTTTCTATCGGGGAAAATAACTCTGAGCCCCCAAATAGATTTTCGTTGACCCCAACCTTTACCTAAACTAACATTTATCCCCCAATTTTGTAACAGACGTTAAGATAGAATTTTTTTAAATTGACAAACTTCCATTTTTATCCTCCGTCATTTCCACCATCTCTTCTCTCTTCTCATCTCTTCCAGACCTCCCTCACACCAGCCCCACCTCTCTATCCTATTCCTCTATTACTTACCATCGTAGCTTTTTTCTTTATCAATAAACAGACCCGAATACAACCCACGATCAATGGGTCCCGAAACGAATTCTAGCACGATGGGACCGGACCAAAAGCCTCTCTCGATTGGCCCCGAACCCGTCAAGGAAGCGCCAGACACAGAGTGGAACGAGCTGCGGGAGACTGGTTGCAAAGGTAGAGAAGCGAAACAATCGGAGCTCTCGAAAGTGGAGGCACGATCGACGGTGGAGTTGTTGCACGGATACAAATCCATCAGGGCCATTGATAAAGCCTGCGTTGAAACGTTGGCACTGACAGAGGCGC
>JANKKB010001962.1:28874-42148 GCA_026225775.1 Bursera palmeri
AAAAAAAAAAAAGAAGTGTCAACAACGAAAAAATTTTCTACGGCAGGGTCTCTTCAGAAGTTTTTCAAAAGAAATTTTTCTGGAAAGAAATTAAATGTTTAACGATTAGATAGGGAAAAGCAATGTGTTCCTAAGGCCTTTCTCCATCTTAATTTTCTGTCATGGGAGGATTGTCTTTGAAATGTTTTTAACTTTGAACTAAATGGGCTCTATTATTCCTAGTTGTGATATTTTTGCCTACTTGTGAATGTTTATATCTAGAATCTGTCATTTAATAAATTTAGCTACTGGTGATGAGATGAGAAAAGGAGGTTTGAGAGGGAGTTCACTATGATAGTCGTTTGTTTGCTGTCATCAGGCTGGTATCAGTGATCACCAACTTCAAACTAGTACTTAGTGTGTTTTTTTTTTTTCCTGAAAAATACTTAAAAATGATTTACGAATTTAATCAACACAACCTGTTAAGGTTGCATTGTCTGAATCAAAAGAAGGTGAAATAGTATTCTCTAATAGACAATGGGTTAACTGAATTCAATCCTTGGTAAAAGAAAATAAAGGAAATAAGTTTAACTATGTACGACTTGGAGCTATACAGATTAGAGTATAGGGACTCTTCAGAGGAGGAATTTGGTCATAGTTCTTTGATTTATTTCATGATTGTCTCTGCCCGGGCAGATTTGTAATGAATATGATGATTAAACATTTTGTTAATACCATCTCTTTTGTCTTTTAGCCATATTCGATCGCTCAGGAAGATATGTTATTACTGGTTCGGATGACCGTCTTGTCAAAATTTGGTCAATGGAAACTGCATTCTGCTTGGCCAGTTGTCGTGGACACGAAGTAATTTCAGATTTCACGTTTTGTACATGAATTTTTATTATGTCAAAGTAACCTTTCAAACTTGTTAAACAACACTCTCCACTTGATTTACTGAAGGGCGATATAACAGACTTGGCTGTAAGCTCGAATAATGCTTTGGTAGCATCTGCTTCAAATGATTTTGTTATTCGAGTTGTAAGCATATTCTACCTAACCTTTAAGTATTTTTTTATTTTGTATTCTTTTAAAACTTTATATTTCTTTCTGTACTGTTGCAGTGGCGCTTGCCAGATGGGTTGCCAATTTCAGTTTTGCGGGGGCATACAGCAGCTGTTACTGCCATTGCATTTAGTCCAAGGCCTAGTGCTATTTATCAGCTTTTATCGTAAGTTCCTCTTCAGAGTTTTGTTCCCTGTTGTGGTAACTGTTCAGTTCTCAATTGATCTGTTGTTGTGATTAACATTGACGGAAAGCATGATTTCATATTTGGGTTGCATTGAGAAATTTCATTCTTTCATGAAAGTTTTGACCATTTTGAAGCACTCTCTACAAATATTTCTGTACACTTGGGTGTGTGCAATTAATGTACTCTCACCTTCCTGGGATATGGTAACCATGATTTATTAAAATTCTTTTTTCAATACTTGCACCACTGCTAATATTTGTAGGTCATCGGATGATGGAACTTGTCGAATCTGGGATGCTCGAGTTTCCCATTGTAGTCCACGAATATACCTGCCCAAGCCTTCAGATGCCAGCACTGGTTAGATGATGTTTCTTTGTAGTTTGTCAATTTTTGATTCTTTTTATGGTTACATGGAAACACTTTCAACTGAGTTCTTCTAGGTAAAAGCAATGTTCCATCTAGTAATGGACCCTCCTCAAGCAATGAACCACAGAGTCATCAGATATTGTGTTGTGCTTATAATGCCAATGGAACTGTTTTTGTCACTGGTAGCTCTGACACATTTGCAAGGGTGTGTTTAGACCTGTAAACTCTTCACCTAACTACTTATTGATAAGCTGTTATTTGTATGTTGTTTTACTTTTGTTGGTTTCTTTTCTTAATTGGATATTTTTATTGAGAAACGCATATTTGCAGGTCTGGAGTGCATGTAAATCCATTACAGATGAATCGGAACAACCAATTCATGAGCTGGATGTATTATCTGGGCATGAAAATGACGTCAATTATGTTCAGTTTAGGTTAGTCAGTTCTTGTTGATGTATGATTTTCTCTTAAAGAATCTCATTTCTGCTTGGCTGTTTCTGTATCTAGTGGCTGCGCTGTGGCTTCTAGATCTTCAACGTCTGATGCTTTGAAGGAGGAGAATGTTCCAAAATTTAAAAACTCCTGGTCTGTCATTATCTTCTTGTTTCTGTGTTTAATCAACAAAACTTCTTTGCTCTTGTAAAACTTTGTCCCCTGAATCTTAATGTTTGCAGGTTCTGTCATGACAACATCGTTACTTGTTCTCGTGATGGTAGTGCAATTATATGGATTCCAAGATCACGTAGATCCTATGTAAGTTCTTTTTAAGGAATTTAATATCAAACATTTCAGTCCTAAGGTGTATATCCAGACATGCTTCGTTTTCTGTGCAAAATTTCTATTGAGTCATTTATATTTGCAATTTCGTGAAGATTTGTGGCAATAGCAATTGAATTTTGTTTATGATGAATTCTCTTTTGGTTATAATTCTTCAATTCTCTCAGGGAAAAGCTGGACGTTGGACACGTGCATATCATCTGAAAGTTCCACCCCCTCCATTGCCTCCTCAACCTCCTCGAGGAGGCCCACGCCAAAGGCTTCTTCCAACTCCTCGGGGTGTTAACATGATTGTCTGGAGCTTGGATAATCGCTTTGTGCTTGCAGCGATCATGGGTAAAATTTTTGTCATTAATTTAAACATTGTGACAAAATGTTTCTAGGATTCCATTTCCTTCTATTTTTAAGAAACACAAGTCCTTTTGAGATGTTGAATTTTGTCTATGGTTGGGTTATTTGGATGGAGAGAGATAAAAAAATTATAGGAGGAAAGTTTATACTCTTGCTTCTTTGTGGGCATTGTTAACAAAACAATTTGAAGGGATTGGACAGCAGTTGTGTCTTAATTTTTTTGAGTTTTTTAGTCTTGTTTGAGGGAGTATTTGTAGTCAGTTTTTAAATTGCCTTCTCCTTTTTCTCTTCATTCAATTGACTTCTAGTTCACACCTTTGTAACCTAATTTTATCGAATAAAAATTTAATTGTGTTCTATCAATAAATGAATTAGCAAATAAAAATAGAAATAAAATTAAATCATAAGGCCCTAGTACTTAAAGTTTGGTTACATGAACTATTCTTGAAATTATGCTTTATCTTGCAATATCTTCAAATTATCATATCCCAGCATACGTGTTCTCTTGTCAAGGTATTTTCTGCCTCATCATATCTTTCCAGCCCCTCTAATTTAGCCAGTCAATTGTTGACTTTTTTCCTTAGGAACCAACTCGTATCTCTCAATGCATTCATGTCTTACCTGATCTTTTCTTATTTTATTATCTTTAACGATTTATTTTTGGCTTTCTGTTGTATTTAATAAATCAATAGTTTTGCTACTAAATGGAAGGCATTACAACTTTTTGGTTCTCAATGTCAAATTGATGTTAATTTTTACTTGTATAGAAGTTTGCTTTAAATTTCCACCTTAATTTTAAATTTTTTTATTGGCACCTTCACTTTGAAAAGTTGAACTCTTTGAGTTTTAAAGAATTTTTTAATTATTTAAAACATAAAGATTAGTGTGCATATATATATATATTAAAAAAATTAATATCTAACCTTTAAGGGTGTCAAATATTTTTTTGCTAGCTTATTGGTTTGTTATTTTAAAATGCTTAGGGAATTTGTTTTAGGATTTATTTTCTAGTGATAGAATGCTCTCCTTTTGCCTTATTTAAGATCTATGCTTATGAGTTTGGACTTACCTTGGTTGCTGCAAATATGTCTTATTAATGCAGATTGCAGAATATGTGTATGGAATGCTGTTGATGGTAGCCTGGTGCATTCTTTGACTGGTCATACTGCATCTGTAAGTAGCCTTTGACTCTAATTCTTATCCATGCGAAGAATTTCTATTTTTTTTAATTATTAGTTTTCCTGTTCCTTCACTAAACTGAACCAATCATAACGAGGCAATTTTCCCCATTTAGGATACTAAGACTTCATCTTCATGATTTTTTTTTTCTTTTTAGTTTTGTAATTTATTTTTCTTCAGTGACTAACTCCATTTTTTAATTCATGGCAGTCTTATGTTTTGGATGTTCATCCTTTCAACCCTAGGATTGCCATGAGTGCTGGGTATGATGGAAGAACAATAATCTGGGATGTAAGTTTCTGATTCTTATAATTTTCTCTTTCTGTTTGTTTAAACTTCTTCCCAATGGTTTGAACTTTTTGGCATCTTCTTTTCTAGATATGGGAGGGCACACCTATAAGTACATATGAAATAGGACGTTTCAGATTGGTTGACGGGAAGTTTTCACCGTAAGTGAGCCACAGAAATGAATATTTTTCTTTTTTGCTTTAGTTAAATAGACTGTCTCTTGTTTGATTATTTTGGTGGAAATTAATATTTTGATTTATGGTTTATTTGACAACAATTTCTTGCATCTTTATAGAGTAGTGATTTCTTTATAAAAATTTGTGATCACAATTATTTACAATTTACTCAACTATGCTGTTGAAATATGGAAGGCTAAAGTTCCGTCTAAAATTCAAGCGTTTGGGTTGGGAAGAGACATCAGACTGTGATTCTTAATATGTGTCTTTTCCTTCACTGCTCAGTTGCTTCTTAATTATGGGCTAAACTATGCAAAGTAGCTAAAATAGCTTAGTCTGTCCTGGCTCTTGTTGTTCACTACTTATGGAGAATTTGTTTGCATTTCGGAAAGTGGAAAAAGCAAAGATTCTTTGAACATGTGCTGTTCTAGGAATTTTTTGGGTGTTATGGCAAGAGAGAAACAATCTAATATTTGCTTAGAAAAAAGAAGTCATTGGTTGTTTTTGGGACAGAGTTCATTTCTATGCATCCTTGTGGGCTTTAACTGTAAAAGAATTTCAAAAGTCTTCCTTTTACTTCATTCATCTTAACTGGGAAGGTGTTTTGTGGTGATTTTTGTATAGGCAATGGTGGTTTAGTGAAGGGTTGTTTAGATCGGGGTTCAAGATGTGTTTTTCTATTGTCTTTGTATAGGGTGGATATGCTTCCCTAGGTTCTATTTTTTGGTTCTTTTAGTTTGTCAGCTAGTCTACTTTGTTACTTCTCTTTTCTTATTTGATACAGTTTTTACAGTTATAAAAAAAATAAAAAGTTTTCTGTCGGTCAAGCTTGAGAATGTGAACCATTTCTATATCAAGGTCTTGATCTAGTCTTCAACTTGGTATGAAGGGACCTCTCAAGCTTGTGTATGAAAGACTCCCCAGGAAAGACTACCTTCGCTTTTATGCCAGATAAATTCCATTACAGCCTTGTCTATGAATGCAGTCATAAAGTGCATGCATCATGCATGGAGAGGTGTTTTTGGTGTCTGTGCTTTTTCCGAACTCAAAAGATATCTTGACTGATTTTCAGAATCTTTATCACTCTCATTGTTCAGTTCAATTCATTTGTGTTGTCCTAGGAACAGCTGCCATCTTGTGAACTTGATAATTTAAACACTCTTGCTTGATAAAGTATTGACAGAGGGACCTATTGACCTGCATTCTACCTATATATCAACTTCATTGAGGTGTTATGCTTTCAAATGGTGATGAAATTAGTGAGGAGCTTTTGACTTGCCAGAGTGTATATGAGCCTGAACTTGACCTATACTCATCGGTTCTAAGATTTTTTTTTTTTTATATGGGTAATTATCCCTGAATATGAAAATGGAATGTTTGGACCCCCATGGACTTTGTGTCGTCAGTTTGTTCTTTTTGATATCTGATTCTGATCTATACTGTTTATATGCGGGAGTTATACTGTTTGATGGTGTTGGTGGTATTAATCATATGCTTTGTCGCTTTTGTTCTATAACCCTTGTGGTTCTCTTGCATTTCACACATTTTAGTACGCTGCTGTCTTGGGTTGTTTGACATCTTTGATTGCTTTCCAACCGAAATTTCTTTTTATCGTGCAGTAGTAAGCTATCTTGTTGTATCCAGTTTGGATCTAAATGATTACTAGACTTTGAGAACTCTCTCACATTATATGTAGCATTGCTTTTGTGACGAGACATGTTTTCTTTTCACTTAGGGATGGAACATCAATTGTACTTTCAGATGATGTTGGCCAGATATACTTGCTAAACACAGGTCAGGGTGAGTCTCAAAAGGATGCCAAATATGATCAGGTACCAGAAATAATTTATACTGTATTCCTTCACCCATTTTCATTAACTAAGTAGGTATATTGCAATTACTTTATGCTGTCTTATTTACCTTTTCTGGCAGTTCTTCCTTGGTGATTATCGACCCCTTATCCGTGATAGTCTTGGGAATGTTCTCGATCAGGTAAACCAACTCATTACATCCTTATATGGTAAATTTTTTCTGGTTATTCTCAATGATTATGGGTGCATAAAAATTTACTTGCATTACACCCTACGAACTTGCAAGGTTCTCAGTGGTTACACCCTACTAACTTGCAAGGTTCTCAGTGGTTACACTTTCATTCTTATTTACTTGCATACAAATTCTGCCACTAATCTTAGTTTTGAAATGCCTGCACATCACAGGAAACTGATNTTTGCTTATGGAAGAACCTTTTGATGGTTTACATTCTATTGCTTATTTGCAGGAAACACAGCTTGCTCCCCATAGAAGGAACATTCAAGATCCTCTTTGTGATTCCAGTATGCTTATATCTTTATTTGTGTGGATAATTTTGTGCTAATAATAGTACACAGTTCTCTCACTTCTTTGTTTGATGGGAGATTTCAGGTATGATTCCATATCAGGAACCTTATCAGAGTATGTACCAGCAACGTCGACTAGGCGCACTGGGTGTTGAGTGGCGCCCTTTATCGATAAAATTAGCTGTTGGACCAGATTTTAGTTTAGGCCAGGATTATACAATGCCTCCCTTGGAAGATTTGGAGAGAATGATGGAGCCAGTACCTGAGTTCATAGATGCTCTATACTGGGAACTAGGAAATGATGTTGTAAGTGATGACACTGACTCAGAGTACGATATTGCTGAGGAAGGTTCCAGTGAAGATGAGCCTGGAAGTTTGTGTTCCAATTCTTCTTGTGACCCAGGGTGCAGTGCAGAAGATAGTGTGGTTGAACGTAGTCACATAGACGGGCTTCGCAGATCAAGAAGAAGAAAACACAAGAGCGGAGTAAGAGGTCTTTGACCTATGTCAGTTTCTGTTCTTTGTTTTCATATGGGACTGAATTGTTTTTGCTTTTTCAGGCTCTAAAGACCTCATCTAGCAGGCGTATCAAGAAGAGGAATTTGGATGAGCATGATGGATCTGTTTCTGGGAGCAACAGAACTAAGAAACAAAAAAATAGCCAGAAAGCTATAAAGAGGAAGTCCTCCAAATCAAAGTCAATGAGACCTCAGCGAGTTGCTGCTCGTAATNGCTACAAGTATGTTCTCTAGAATTACTGGAACTTCGACTGGTGAAGATGACTCAGAATCAGAATATGAGTGATCAAATAGTGACTCTTTGCTGCAAGACTCACACATTCAGAGCATAGAAGCTGATAGAAACTTACAGAACATGCAACAGAAGCGTAGAAAGGACAAAGGACAAATAGTTGTTGAGTCTGAGTCTATAGCCAAGCCTCTTGAATTCCCTGAATCTCAGTCAAATACTGGAAAGAGGAAGAGATTGGTCTTGAAATTTCCCTTACGTGACTTTAAGAAGCCTGTGCCTTTGGAAGACACCAGACTAAGTGGTGATGATCAGACTGAATTTGTGCATGCGTTATCTAGACCTCGAGAAACTACTGATGAAAGGAAAATTGATATAAGCTTTAATGATCCAGGCTCATCTTCCGCTGGCGGGATTGATGTGGATCTGTCCCCAAATGACAGCAGAATTGATTTTACTGATGGAAGGGAAACTGAAAAGCATGATGATCATTTGGTGGAATCTCTAGATGAAGGGCATAACACAATCAGATGGGGGGAGGTGAAGATCCGCACATCCAAACATTTAAGCTCAGAAGAAGTGATGCCAACTACATCCAGTGGACTTGGCGCAAATTTTGATGGCCATGAGGAAAGCAGAAGTGATGTCAATGGGTATGTTAAACTTGAGAATGGATATAGGAAATTTTTGCCTAACTTAGAAACCTATAGTCATGGATGTGTGCTTTTTTGCAGGAACGAGGAAATAGTTGGAAGTCATGCATTACTGGATCTGGATGGTATAAGAAGTAAAGACCTTGCTCCTATCAAGGTTATGAAAGATTCCTCGTCGTTTGACACATCACCCCTGGGTGATTGCCAGATGAAAGGTGATGCTTATACAGCTTGCAGTGCAGATTTTGAGTCAAACTATCCTTGTGAACTCAAGGAGAATCCACTCAGGATAAGAATTAAAACAAGAGGGATTTTGAGGGATCCCAAAAGTCCTCCAAAACTAAAATTCATTACTGCAGTAGGGGACCTGCATAGTGCTGAAGGTGATTTAATGGCTAATAGTCCCTTTTGCATGGAGCACGATTTAATTTCTGGAGAACTAGAAGAGGGTAAAGGTTCTGGCAGATCAAATTCTGACCAGTTACTAGGTTCAAATTTGAAGTCAAAGGCATGTCGTGGCAGTAAGAGGGGAAGTTCTTATAAACCTAGGTTTGTTTCAGAAAGTTTTGATGTTGGCATGGAAGAAAATAGTTCAGATGCCCTTGACTATAATGATTCAAGAATTGGTTCCCCTGAAGTGGCCTCTGATTTAATACGTAAAACAAGATCCACAAGGATGAAGGTATCAGCACAGGAGCAAAATTCAGTTAACCATAATTTGAAGTTGAGACTGGGCCGTGAATTGGTTGGGACATCGAAAAATCTAGGAAACTCCTCAGTGGAAGCATGTGATGGATACCTACCTGACGAATGGATGCCAACTTCAAATGTGACATCAAGACCAAGGTCTAGTAGAAACAGGAAGGCTGCGGAGTATGATGAAAATTCAGGTCTGTTGTCTAGAAGAAAGTCAAATTTCCCTGTTAGAAAATTATCTTGGTTGATGTTGTCAGAGCATGAGGAAAGCTACCATTACATCCCTCAACTAGGTGATGATGTTTTATATTTGAGACAGGTAATACTATATTCTTCATAACTCTTGTTTTTCCTTCTTAATCCTAAAATTTGAGTTGTCTCCTCCACATTTACAATTGAGCTTCTGTTATTTTCAGGGCCATCAAGAGTTTATTGAATCAAGTGGCTCACGAGAAGTAGGTCCTTGGAGATCCATGAAGGGTCACATACGTGCAGTAGAACCTTGCAAGATTGAAAATCTTGTTTATGCTACATGTCCTGGTTCTGGGGATGGCTGCTGTAAGATCACCCTTAAATTTGTTGATCCTTCATCCTCCATGTTTGGTAAAACATTCAAGATGACCCTGCCTGAACTTTTAGATTTTACTGATTTTGTTGTTGAGAAAACACGGTATGAGGCTGCTGTAAGCAGAAATTGGACAGAGAGCGATAAATGCATGGTTTGGTGGAGGAATGGCGAAGGGGAAGGTGGTATTTGGTGGTCAGGTACTATTCTTTCTTCGGGGGCCAAATCTGATGATTTTCCCGATAGTCCTTGGGAAAAGTATGTAGTTGAATACGAGAAAGGCGAAATCCATCGACACAGTCCTTGGGAGATGCATGATCCTAGCAGTCCATGGCAGCATCCTCACCTTGATTTTGAGAGCAGAGACAGATTGCTGTCAGGTTTTGCTAAATTAGAGCAGTCAGTAAACAAAAATCAGGTTCTGTTCTATACATTTCTTTTCTGTTCAAACTGCTATGAAAGTTTCATTTAGACGTTCCTAAGAATTCTGATTGATTTTACTTCAATTGTCGCAGGATTGTTATGGTATTCAAAAATTTAACGAGGCTGCTCAGAAGCTGGATTTTTTAAACAGGTATTTTTTACTGTGCTGCTTTACTTGGTCCATCCCCCTCCCATCTTTTAACTGTTATTTATTTGTTTTTATTTTTGCTAAATTTATATTTGACCTGGTGTTCGTTCTGAGGAAAGGAAAAATGGGAGGAAATGAAAAGTTGGTTGAAAGGAAAAAGTGGTGGAAAGAAAAGAGGATTGAGGAAAACTTGTCCTCTTTCTACCGTTTGGTATGGAATCCTTAAAAGAACGGAATAATTAAAAAATTGAATAGACAAAAATACTCTTTTACTTTGAATATGTGATATTCATTATTTTTAAAAATTAATTTAAACTAAAAATCTTGTTTTTAAATACAAAGCAATCTAATTATGAAACAAATATTATAAAAATTATTTAATAAAATATATTAATCACTAAATAAACCACTATTTTTTTAAATTTTTAGCAAATTAATCTATTATTTATTAAATAATATTATTATAAATAACTATCACCATTATATAGGTATTTATTAAAGTAAAATTATATAAATAATATTTATTAAAAATTCAAAAAAAAAATTGTAGAATGCGCCATTGTGCAGGGGACATTACAGCTAGTAACAGATTTATTTAACCATATTTAAGTATCCGGTGTAGGACAAGCCATTGGTTGCAGGAAACCGGTATTTATTTGTAGATTGTCGGTAAACTTGTTTAAGGAAAACGACAAGCCATATGATGATAAAACCATAGCAGGCTCTTTGGTGTCGATGGTGAGGCTCCAAGCATGGTTTGGCCGTGGCCCTCGATCGTCAACGGTTGCTGGGAACAATAACTCCAAATTTTCAATTCAACCTGTATTATTTATATATATTTTATTATTAATTCTAAAAATTATTTTGTTAAATTATTTTTATTTAAATAAACAAAAATAAAAGAATATACGGTTAGTTTAGTAATTTAATATTTAATATAGGGTAGGAGATAAGTTTCTTCCCAATTTGGAGAGGAAAGTAGGTTATAAGAAAACTAGATTGTTAGGAATTCATTTTCCTAATAATTTTAATCAAATCGAACATAGGAAAATGTTTTCTCCCAACAATTACTCCAACCGAACAGCCCTAAGAGCTTCATCAAATATATTTTTCTTTAATGAACGCCTTGGAGAGAACTTTTAACAGAGTGTATCTTGGTATATGAATTTTTGAGGACAGCATTTAACTTTTATCACATAGGTCAATGCCCAGTTTCTGAATCTGAAATTCTTGCAGGTTTCCTGTCCCATTATATCCTGAAGTCATCCGATTGAGATTAGAGAGTAACTATTATCGGAACTTGGACGCAGTGAAGCATGACGTAAAGGTAATGCTGTCAAACGGTAAATCTTATTTTATGAAAAATGTTGAGCTATTTGGCAAGCTAGGGCGCCTATCCGACTGGTTTTCAAGGACACTCGAAAAATTGTAGAAAGTTGTAACATAGATATGTTTATGTTTGTAGTTTTACTAATCTTTTATTTTATTTTATTTTTACGTTTTTTATTTTGTAAGTTCTTTCACCCAATTTTCTACTATATATTCTTTTAGGCAGTAGTGAAGTGATATGAAATAGTTTATTAATTATATCAAAAATTTATACCGATGAAAAAATGTCATTATTTGATCTAACACTGCAAGTTCCTCTTCTATGGTATTACTCTGGTAGTATGCTACTTCTTTCAGAAGTTGGAGCATTTTACAAAAATTGAACCGATTAGATTTTTTCTTTAAACTTTTTTACACTATAAACAAACAAATAAAAAAACTTCAGACTTAAAATATATCTGAATTCGTTTCACAAATAATGAGATAGTGAAACGTAATTAATAAATTATTTTTTTCAAATGACAATTCTCAAATGAATTATTTTAAGAGGTCTTAAAAATTAAAAAATAATTAATTTTCCAAAAAAATATACTAAGGCATAACCGTTTTAAGTTCCTCGATAGAAAAAAAAATAATTTGATTGCCATTCCGTCATTGGCAATAAATACAATTCAGAAAACTTACGGGGAGGTATATGTGAATCTTAGGAACCTAGATAAACCTTACTAGGAAATTAGAAGGGCTCTTGCTTAACCCCGCCGAATTTCTCCTGCATCAGAGAGTCGAAGTCTCCATCTCCAATCATTTTGCGAATTATCTTTTATTATCTTTCTCTTCATTTCGTCATAAATCTTTTGCAAGGATATAATCAGAGCTTTAAATAATTGTTTTTTCTTGGGCAATCCAAATTCTTTTTAACATAGAGGAAGCTAAAACCCTAATTGACCTTATTTAGATTACTATCTAGCAATGGCGGGAGGCAAGATGAAGAAAGAGAAAGCAAAGCACACGACGGCACCTTATCAAGGAGGCATATCATTCCACAAATCGAAGGGCCAGCACATCCTCAAGAATCCTTTACTGGTTGACTCCATAGTTCAAAAGGCTGGCATCAAGAGCACCGATGTAATTCTTGAGATTGGTCCCGGAACTGGAAATCTCACCAAGAAGCTTCTAGAAGCTGGCAAGATGGTCATTGCTGTTGAGCTCGACCCTCGTATGGTTCTCGAGCTCCAGCGCCGCTTTCAGGGTACCCCTTACTCTAGTTGTTTGAAGGTACTGTATCATTATACCAGCTTTATTTCATATCTGGAATTGTTTAGAATTTTTTTTGTTTTTTATTTTTTATTTTTTATATTTATTTATCGTCTGCAATTGAGTATTAGTAATGTTGAACTTTCAAACTCAAGTATACAAACTAAACTGATGTGATTTATTTAAAATATAAATTACATTAATTAAGCTTAATAATTTGACAATCATGTAATAATGTTGTACGAGTATATGAAGTCAAGTTTGTATAGGAAGTTTATCAGTGTAACACTACTCGTCGAGTATACACTAGTGTAGGCAAAGTTCTGATGGTGTTGACACGTTATGTCTGTTCCCTAATGTAGAGAAGCATCATAAATTTTTTGTTTTAGTTTTAAGGAATTTCTGTTTGTATAGAAGGTAGAGGGTGTTCCATATGCTCTGCATGTTTAAACTTTTAACTAAAATTTGTGTTTTTGCTGCACTCTTATCTTAATATTCACAGGTGATTCAAGGTGATGTGCTCAAGACTGAGCTTCCCTATTTTGATATATGTGTGGCAAACATTCCTTACCAAATCTCTTCTCCACTCACATTCAAGTTGTTGTTTCACCAGCCTGCCTTCAGATGTGCAATCATCATGTTCCAGAAAGAATTTGCAATGAGACTGGTTGCTCAGCCTGGTGACAAGCTCTACTGTCGTCTTACTGTGAATACCCAACTTTATGCTCGAGTCTCCCACCTCCTCAAAGTTGGGAAGA
>JANKKB010001972.1:0-16341 GCA_026225775.1 Bursera palmeri
TTTTTTTTTTTTAATAATTATTATTTTTATGAAACTAATTAAATAGGTATTAATATATGTATATATGTGGAATTGGTTTCCATCAGAACCGTTTTCTATGGAGAATACAAGTGCTCAGGACCAGGGGCAGCCCCAGATGAGAGGGCTAAATTCACCAAGCAGCTGAGCGAAGCAGCTGTCAAACCCTTCCTCAGCCTTGGCTACATTGAAGGGGCTAAATGGCTGCTTCCTCCTCCAAAAGTCTAATCGATTTTTCAGTACTTATGGCAGCTTCTAAAACTGCATGGGAATGAAGTATATATATATATATATATACTTCTAATTTTTTGGCTTTTGATTGTCATTAATTTCTCCTGCTCTTTATAATATAAAGTGGGAAGAGAGATATAAACACCTTTATTGGTGTAAGAAATAGAGATGTAGTTTCTAAGATTATATCTATTATAGCAATTTTTTAGTTGATTTTTTTTTTTTAAAGTATTTGCAATTGCGTACACTGTTACACTATTTTCAAGCCGCCTCACCATGATATGTTAAAAACACACAATAGAACGATTAAGACAGAAATTTAACTACGCGTTTTTTCACTCAACTTGGCTATCAATAAAAGAAAAAAATTGAACTTACTAAACATCAAAACATTCCCTTTGTTTCGATTATTTCTTATTATTTGTATGTTATTTGTTATATAATGTGAGCTCGATTACTTACTATGTGCATTGAAATCATTTAATTAAAAACTCTACATCACATGTGTGCCTTTAAACTCAAACATTAGATATCTCAATTAAATCTTTTGGGGCTGTATAGAAAATACACTCTTGGGGGTGGATCAAGAGTGAACCAACAAGGATCAATATTGTTCTAAGTTCTTTTAGTATGTGTCATTTATCAATAGCAACAGGAATAACATTACTTAGAATTAGATGTCAAATAATGAATATATGAGAGATGAGTAAAAGATTGATGTTGAAGATAAAAAGATGGCAAATAGGCAATCAAGTTCCGGTCCATCCTTTTGCGATTAAGATGTTGGATTTCCATTAATAAAACTGATCTAATCCAATCTAAACTAAAAAAAGAGAGATTTTATATATTTAATTAAGATATTTTATATATTTAACTAGAATATTTATTATTTAACTAATATTACTTATTTAACGCCGGTATATTTTCATTTCTACAAAAACATTTTTGGAAAGGAACATTTACCAAAGTATTTTATTCAATATGGACCACATACTATTTCAAATTCAGAATCATTCAAAACTAACCACATGTATTTACTTAATTTTGAAAATAAAAATACAAAATTCATAAACCTATTTTTCAATATATTTTTTTATTTATCAATATTTACAGAATATTTATTACTTATTATAATATGTAGTGGTATGAATTATGAAATATTATAGGATCAAATTGGATTTTCATACATTTCAAGTTGAATTGGATCGGATCTTATTTTATTTTTCGTGTGTTATATTGGATTGGGTTGGATTAGATTAAAACTTTGTTAATCCAATTTATAATTGGATTGGATTTGATAAAATTGGTCGGTTTTGAACCGATTAACACCCCTACTATTGACTTCCAAAAGAAACATAATCTAAGATAACATCAACAACAACAATACTAATAATAATAACAATAATAATAATTATACTGATTTATTTTCAGCAGATTTAGATAAACTTAGTCCAAACTTGACTTAATCTATGAGAAGTACAATTTTTGGACAGGACTCATTAAATTGTACCAAAACCGTTGCATTAGACTCGGATTCCCCGAGTCTAATTGTCATCCCTATTGTCGCTATAGTCTTTTTGAGTTTCTTTAGTACTTACAGCTTTGAAATATAAGGTTTCATTATTGTCGCTTGATTCCCAGTTTAATTTAACTTGTTAAGATGTCATTGATAATTAGGATGTTATTACAAAGAGCAGGAGAAATTCATCTACAGTCAACAGATAAAAGAATTACTACAAAGTATGTATCCCTCTCTCAAGGTAATTAGAGATCCTACAAATGAATTCAAAGTCTAAGCGGTGGCCAGCGAGGGATAATTAATCAAGGTTACTACTCGACGCACTTCTCTCCCGTGCGCGCAGTTTTAGAAGGTGAAAAGCTGCGATAGGTACTGAAAAATCGATTAGACTTTTGGAGGAGGAAGTAACCATTTAGCCCCATCAACGTAGCCAAGGTTGAGGAAGGGTTTCACTTCTGCTTCGCCTAGCTGCTTGATGAATTCAATCCTCCCATGTGCGGTTGACCCTGGTCCTGAGCACTTGTATTCTCCATAGAAAATCGTACTGATGGAAACCACTATATCTATTAGTCACCCATTTAATTAGTTTCATTAAAAAAAAAAAAAAACAATTATAAAGCTCACTTGGCATTCCCAGATTTGAAGGTGTCGCTCCACCCAGCAGGATTGACGACCTGGTTCATCCTGGTGTAGGCATACACCACTTCGGGACTAGCCTTCCATTCTCTACCCCAGTATGTTCCATTCCCAGAGCCTGTTATATGGCAATGCACAAACGAGTATCCGCTCTTCTCAGGTGAACTCTCTCTGGCTTGTGCTGTTATCACTGTAAACTGATTATGCGCGGGCACATGTAATGTCGAGTTCTGTATGTATCGAATCATTAATTAACCGTCTATTAATTTTCATTTACCAAAATAAATCACTTGGACTACTATCATGAGTATGTAACATTAGTATAGAATACGCAAATGAAGATTTTGGATTAATTAATTACCAAATATAAGGACTTTCCACCTCCGAAAATGAGATCAACAGTGCCTTCAACGTGGCAATCCTTGAAGAAATGGTTGCCTCTCTCATTACACAAGGAGTCCTCGAAGCCACTGATTTTGCAGTTGTAGAATGCCGCTTTGTCTCCAGAGATCCACATTGCAACAGCCTGAGCTCTCACCATTTTCCCGTCCGGCCTTGGCGCAGAATTCTAAACAAACATATCCACAAAAACCTTAAAACTATCTCGGAAATAAAAATTAACCTAAGAAACTGGTATATCAAATAATCTTTTTTGGAGAATTAACTACACATACGGCTATAATAATATTACAAGCCATGAAGTAATCAGACTCTGCAATAAGGGTTGCGCTGTCAACTGTTCCAAACTTGACTGCTCTTCCCGCAAATGTCAATTTGGGCATAGCATTAGGCGATCCATACAATGTAACAAACTTCTTTTCTCGTTCAATCTTGACCTTCTCTTCATACACTCCCTCTCCAATCCATACAATGACCCGTTTAGTGTTCCCTGTTGGTATGCTCTCAATGGCATCATTTATGGTTTTGAATTCACCACTTCCATCTTTCCTAACCTTGATCACGCGAGCTCCAGCCTCAGCTGCAGCGAGTTCAGGGTCCAGAGTTCCCTTCCTATCAGGAAACGGCTTAACATTGGTATTAAACCAGCTGACTAACTGGGCATTATCAGCTGGAATCTCCGTCTCACCATCAGCCGAAAGAACAACATGACAATGGATAAAACTTGTGTAAATAGCCACATTAATGGCAATATATTTGATCTCTTTACTGAACATATTTCCTGCTGTTTTGTATTGTGTTGTGTTCTGTAGGTGTAGGGTTAATGGAGTTGAGTGATTAATTTACAGGCAGTCATGAAATGTGATTAGCTTGCAAGAAGGCTATAAATTCTCTTTGCTCTCATGGTTAATGTTGAATAGAAAGAAGCGTTTGGTACAACATGAATAGCGGAAGTCAAATGTCATAAGCCATCATAAGTAGTCTCAGTTTCTTCTCAACCCTCATCGTAATGACACTCGTCCACACCGATGTTCTAACTAAATTCATTTGATCGGAAACCAAAATGTAGTTTCTTTGATTTACAGAATCGTATAATATTAGGACAGATACTAGAGAGATTACTGTATATTGTATGTCAAATGTGTTGTATCATCTAAAATAATATAAAACATTATAATTTCAACACAAATCATATATAATTAGACAATACTTTACAAACTTGAGACGTGAATAACATGTTATAGAATATCTTTACATAATTAAATTTCTGTCTTAATAGTTGTGTTCTACTGAAATTAAAATTCAAAGTTGCCTTAGATTTATTATTATTATTATTTCATAACCATTCCTTAGGAAGTTGATGAAAATAATTAAACCCTTTGACTATCAGTAGAATTTTTGTATAAAATTGAAAAAACCAGATAACATGCATGGCAAGTTTGGATAAGTATCCTCACATGACATCGGGGATTTTGACACACCTAGCATAATCCAACCATGATTGGGTCAAAGCATTGTGGACACTAGATTTAGCCTATGTAATTTATCCTCTTTCTCTTCATCATTAGCCATTATAGTTATCACTACTTAAAAAAAATATTATAAAAAATCATTTCTAAAACTTATTTTCTCTTTTAAGTATATATTAAACACAAACAAATACCCACCAAAAACACATTTTGTATCCTATGAATGTTCTGAAGAAATATTAATTTCAATACAACATAATGACTAAGACAGAAATTTAACTATGCATTTTGTCACTCATTAACTTGGCTAAATAATAAAAGAAAAACATTAAACTTATTAAATACAAAAATATTACCTTTGTTTTGAATATTTCTTGTTATTTGTATGTTATTTATTATATAATATGAGCTGGATTGCATATTGAAATCATTTATTTAAAAACTCTACATCACATGTGTGCCTTTAAACTCAAACATTAGACGTCTTGATGAAATCTTTTGGAGGTGGATCAAGAGGGAACCCACAAGGATCACTAAGCAGATAATATTGTTCTAATTTAATATGTGTCATTTGTCAATAGCAATAGGAAGGGGCTAACAATAATTCCACTTATATAATCTAATACGTACAATTTTAATATCACTTAATCAAAATTATAATTTCCTTCACCAAATAGAAAACTATGATTGTGTCATTCTTGACTTAAAATATAGCATAAAAGTGGGTCTTTGACCAAACCTAGAATGAACTAATTGATATATTTAATTAAGATGTTTTATATATTTAACTCGAAAAAATTATCATTCACCATCCCTATCTTTTTTTGTTTTAACTCATACGAAACTTTTGTCATTTTTATCTTCTTTTATTCTAAAATTTTGAAAAAATCTCTTCTCAAGTCCTACAGTTAAAAATTCTGTTAGTTATTATTAACCTTCATATTCTAATAAATTTATCATTTTACCCTTACTAACACATATAAAAAATAACTAATTTTTTAAGGGTAATATTAAGTTAAATGACCAAATTACCCTTAAAATAAATATCAATATGTGTTAATATTATCCATAAAAAGTAATTTTAATATGTGTTAATATATGTTAAGCTAATTTGGTCGTTTAACTTAATATTATCCTTAAAAAATTAGTTATTTTTTTATATGTGTTAGTAAGGGTAAAATGATAAATTTATTGGAATATGGAGATTAATATATGTTAACTAACATAATTTTTAACTAAAGGACTTGAAAAGAGATTTTTTTCAAAACTTAAGGATAAGAGAAGATAAAAATGATAAAAGTTTCGTATGAGTGAAAAAAAAGTTAAGGGTAGTCAATGTAATTACTCATTTGACTAGAGTATTTGTTATCGAACTAATATCATTTATCTAAGACTTTCTTTTTCATTTAAAAAAAATATTTTTCATTTCACATATTTACCAATGCATTTTAAATCAAAATGAACAACATATTATTTCAAAATTTAAAATCATTCAAACCTAATCACATATCTTACCCAAAAAAAATTATTAAAATTATGAATAAAAAATCATATTTATATGTTATTGGACTTATCCATATATTTATTTCATTATTGTTTCCTCCAATATCTTCATAATCAAATTTGCAAACATGCATCATATTGAAAAAACATCAAAACTAGCTAATATATAGTCAAGGACTCATAATTTTACCTTTCTTATTTAAACATTTCTTATCACATATTTTACATGCATAATGTCACAGTAATTTCATGTCATACCCTCCTCAACACAATATTTCCAAGATCAAATAGAATAGACATGGTGATAAATATGGAGGATGAATGTCAAGCACAACCAGCTAGCTGATAGCAAGCTGTTGAACCCAAATTTTAGATTATTATTATTATTATTTTAATAAGCTCCCTTGGAATTTTTTACATAAATGTGATTCAAAACCATCAGGTGGATGAACAAGGACAAACCAAAAGTCATAACTTATTACAAAAATGCAATTATTGATAGGAAGGCCAGGGAAAATCACAGAGCCAATTAAGTCTTTAAATGAATTTATTTACATAAAATTTTTTTAAGAATAAGTAAATTTGGAACTTTGGATGAGAAGTGAGTATTTCAATGAACAATACTACAAACAAAGATTAACTATATTTATATTATTCATGAACTTGGGCGCCTCTTGCACTTGACTCGGATTCGGCCACTTGGTTATGTCTCGGCTTCGCTCTTTATCACTCTACTTCCACGCTTATGTAATTTATTTCTTTAAAAAAATAGACCAAATTAAGAGACCACATTTGAAAACTAGACAGGACCTTTACAATTTAAATATTATAATTCATTTGGTGTTAACACTCGACAAAGCACATTTTGTAACACTATATTGATCGTTGTGTCAAAAATTTTCTATTTTCGAGGATTATTGTCCAACAACAAAAAAAATATTGGTTTTGAAATAATTATGTGAAATATGGTAATGTTATTTTTCTCAAAACATAACCTGGATTCTATCTTAAATGATAGATCCAAGCAATACTTGTGGATTAGGCAGCGTGGCAGCCCTCCCTAAATTTTTGAAAAAAAAAAATTTAAGTTTTCTAAATGTTTATGGATTAGTAATTATTTACAAAATTATCATAACTTTTAGATATTATTTTGTATTAATTTACAAAAAAAAAAAAAAAAAATCAACATCTATTTACTATCATAAGCTTTTAAGTCACTTTCCATNATATATTATTTTGTATTAATTTACAAAAAAAAAAAAAAAAAAAATCAACATCTATTTACTATCATAAGCTTTTAAGTCACTTTCCATTTCCCTTGGTGACTTGCATATACACAATTAAGATACTTTTATGTTTCTTTGAACACTTTACTCTCCTCAAAAGTACAAGCTTCATCAACATCTTAACCATTTTTTTAACACTTTCTCTTACTTGATCATAAATCATACATTTAGCTTTGTGGAGTAAGGTTCATTTATGTTCTCCCTTTACTAAGTGTAATTTTTTTTTTATTGATTTATGTTAAAATTGTATTGGGTTATACTATTTTAGCTGATACAACACATTTGACATGCAACATACAGCAGTTTCTCTAGTATCTGTCCTAAATTATACGATTCTATAAGTCAAAGAAACTACATTTTGGTTTCCGATTAAATGAATTTAGTTAGAACATCAGTGTGGACGAGTGTCCTTACGATGAGGGTTGAGAAGAAACTGATACTACTTATGATGGCTCATGACATTTGACTTCCGCCATTCATGTTATACCAAACGCTTCTTTCTGTTCAACATTAACCACGAGTCCACGAGAATTTGTAGCCTTCTTGCTAGCTAATCACATTTCACGACCGCCTATAAATTAATCTCTCAACACCATTAACCCTTCACCAACACANACACAACACGACACGAAACAAAAAGAAATATGTTCAGTAAAGAGATTCGATATATAGCCATTCATGTGGCTATTTACACGATTTTTATCCATTGTCAAGTTGTTCTTTCTGCTGACGTTTACACGGAGATTCCAGCTAATAATGCCCAGTTGGTAAGCTGGTTTAATANTAACAAGAATTTTAATCCGCATTAAACACCTATTCACCCCCCCCTCTAGGTGTGTTTTGGGTCTAAACTTGATTTCTCATAAAGTATATGTCCTAATATTATAGGATTCTACAAGTCAAAGAAACTACATTTTTCTTTCCGATCAAATGAATTTAATTAGAGCATCGGTGACGTTTGATTAATTTGAAAAATGTAGTTAAATTTAGTATGAGGGTTGAGAGGAAACTGAGGCTACTTACGATGGCTCAAGACATTTGACTTCCGCCATTCATGTTATACCAAACGCTTCTTACCATTCAACATTAACCACGAGTCCACGAGAATTTATAGCCTTGCTAGCTAATCACATTTCACGACCGCCTATAAATTAATCTCTCAACATGCACCACCATTAACCCTTCACCAACACAACACAACATCATACAAAACAGCCACAAAATATGTTCAGTAAAGAGATTAGATATATTGCCATTCATGTGGCTATTTACACAATTTTTATCCATTGTCAAGTTGTTCTTTCTGCTGACGGGGAGACGGAGATTCCAGCTGATAAGGCCCAGTTAGTCAGCTGGTTTCATACCAATGTTAAGCCGCTTGCTGATAGGAAGGGAACTCTGGACCCTGAACTCGCTGAAGCTGAGGCTGGAGCTAGCGTGATCAAGGTTAGGAAAGATGGAAGTGGTGATTTCAAAACTATAAATGATGCCATTAAGAGCATACCAACAGTGAACACCAAACGGGTCATTGTATGGATTGGAGAGGGAGTGTATGAAGAGAAGGTCACGATTGAACGAGAACAGAAGTTCGTTACATTGTATGGATCCCCTAATGCTATGCCCAATTTGACATTTGCGGGAACAGCAGCCAAGTATGGAACATTTGATAGTGCCACTCTTATTGTGATGTCTGATTACTTCATGGCTTGTAATATTATTATAGCGGTATGTGTAGTTAATTCCCCGAATAAGATTATTTGATATATCAGTTTCTCAGGTTAATTTTTCTTTCCGAGAAAAGTTTTAAGGTTTTTGTGGATGTGTTTGTTTAGAATTCTGCGCCAAAGCGGGAAAGGAGAAAGGTAGGAGCTCAGGCTGTTGCACTGAGGATCTCTGGAGACAAAGCGGCATTCTACAATGTCAAAATCGTTAGCTTCCAGGACACTTTGTGTGATGACAGAGGCAACCATTTCTTCATGAGTTGCCACGTTGAAGGCACTGTTGATTTCATTTTTGGAAGTGGAAAGTCCTTATATTTGGTAATTAGTTAATCCAAAGTCTTCATCTCTGTATTCTATACTAATTTTACTTTCTCATGATAGTAGTGCAAGTTATTTATTTTTTTAAATTAATGAAAATTAATGGACGGTTAATTAATAATTTGATACATACAGAGCACAACTTTACTTGCGCTAGGGGACGATCAGCCTACAGTGATAGCGGCACATGCAAAAGAGAATTCATCTGATTACAGCGGATTCTCGTTTGTGCATTGCAAGATAGTTGGCTCTGGGAACGAAACATACTTAGCCAGACATTGGAAGGATCGTGCCCAAGTGGTGTATGCCTACACCGAGATGAGCGACGTCATCCATCCTGATGGTTGGAGTGACATCTTCAAATCTGGGAATGCCGAGTAAGCCTTTTAACTTCTTCTTCTTTTTTCTTTTTTTTTTTAATCTTTTTATGACACTAATTAAAGAGGTATTAATATTTATGTGTCTTTGTGGAATTCGTTTCCATCAGTAATGTTTACTATGCAGAATACAAGAACTCAGGACCAGGGGCAGACCCAGATGAGAGGGCTAAATTCACCAAGCAGCTGAGTGACGAAGAGGTCAAACGCTTCATCAAACTTAGCTACATTAATGGGGATGAATGGCTACTTCCTCATCCAAAACTCTAATCGATTTTTCAGCACTTATCTCAGCTTCTAAAACTGCTCGGGAGAGAAGGGTGTCGAGTAGTAACCGCTTAGGCCGGATGTTCAATTTTTCCTGCTCTTTATAATATAAAGTGGAAGAGAGATGTAAACCACTTTATTGGTGTAATAAATTATTTAACATCTAATTCAATTAATTTTATTCCTATTGCTACTGACAAATGGCACAAATTAAAAGAACTTAAAACAACATTATCTCTTTGGTGATCCTTGTGGGTTCCCTCTTGATCCACCAACAAAAGTGTATTTAACTATTCAACCTTTCTTCTATTTATTTTCTCTAATTCTCCACTTCTTGTTACGCAAGTTGGATTAACCCCTTTGAATCACTCTTTGGTTGCATATTTTAACACTTTTTTTATTCTTGAACGTCAACAAAAGGTCAATATTCTCATACCAAAGCTGCGCCTTTTTAATCTTCAAAAGTTGTCTCCTCCAGCCAACGACGAATCAAGAATACAATAATATTTCGTTTGTACGAGTCCATGTGTTAACCAATCATAACACATTGGAATAATCTTAGAAATATTATAAACTTATATAAAACTTATTATTATTGATATTAGCAACATGGTCTAATGTGAAAGACCCTTTATACTGATTTTTCTGAAACCACATACATATTTGTGTATATTTTATGTATGTCTTTTGATAAACGTAGAAGCTAATTAAGAATCTGATCCTACATATTAGATGGTACGCAAATCATTGAATTATTAAGTAAAAGTAGTTTTAACACATTTAAACATATATTGATTCTTCAATCAATAATTGAAAACGTGTATTATTAGTATAAGGTTACATCGATATTTTATTAATTAATTTTAGATTCCTTCTCACACTTGGTCTTTCGTATAGATTAGAAATTATCGGGTGGATATCAACTATTGCACTTGGTCTCCCACAAGGCCTCTTTCTCAACGCCGTCGCCAGCTACATCCTCCACAAATCAAGCACTACCAGTCACCATCACCAATCTAGCAACCACCGTTTGTTTATGCATGCACTAAATTGGTTTGCTTGGTGAAATAGAACGAGAGATTGAAGAAAATATAGATAAAAATGGAAAAATGGGTTGGACCACCGTCTCAAATTCTCAATCTTTTTCTCTTTTTCGCTCACAAGGGTGTAAATAATTTGATAGAGATGGTTGGTGATGGTGAACATAGGTGGGTGACACCAAAAATTTTAAAAAATTAACCACCATCTTAACCTCGATCGCATTCATCTCTCAGTTTCGAAAAAAGACAAATACATAAATACTCTCTCAATGTATACCCTAAGTAAAGGTCATGCCTATTTTTCAAAAATTAAGATAGAGACCCCAGTAGTTTGCTTCCGTTACAACTAGTCATACATCTTCAAAATTTGTTCTAGGTGTTTATTAAAAGATTTTGGAAATTTAAACTCAAAACATGGTCATATTGTGTTGAATTCGAGTAAAATTGGGCTAAAATGAACTGAGTTAGAGATAATGTTAGGGCTATTCTGATTATTTTATTAGTTATATTGGTTTTTATTTTACCTTTATTACTCAAATTATTGAAATTAGGGGTGATATAGTAATTGTACATAATAATACCCCTCTAAAATTACCGAGACAAATGGATTCTATTAATTTGAGGTGTAATTGGCAAATTTAGTGAAATATTTGAGTGCTCCTGATTAAAAAATACAATGGTTAACTTAACCATGCTTTTGATAATTTATCAGTTGGAGACGCGTCTCGTAATTATCAGCTGAAAGTGGATGCAATCAAAGTCAAACAGCCTTCTTCTTCAATCTCTTTCCAATCACCTTCCTTCCATCTCCGTTGCAAAACGTTGACGTACTCAAACACATCTGCTTTGCTTTAATAAACAAACGAACGAACGAACGAACAAACAAACACCTCTTTTCTATTCTATTCTATTTTTTCATTCATTCATTTCAATTCTCTCTTCCAACCCAGCCAATGGCAACGTTATTGCTCGTTAACTGTTCCAACTGCCGCACCCCGCTGCAGCTTCCGCCTGGGGCCAAGTCCATCCGCTGCGCCATTTGCCACGCCGTCACCCACATCGCCGATCCTCGATCATTCGCTCCTCCTCCTCCCTCTTCCCACTCCCCCTACAACCCCCACTACCAACCACAATACCCTCCTCCTCCCTCCTCCTCTGCTCCATCCCCTTACAACCACGCGCCTCCCGGCCCACCTCCCCACGCGCAGGGACGTAAACGCGCCTTGATAGTCGGCGTTTCGTATAGGAACACCAGGCACGAGCTCAAGGGTTGTATTAACGACGCTAAATGTATGAAGTACTTGTTGATCAACCGCTTTAAGTTCCCAGAGTCCTCAATTATCATGCTCACGGGTAATTTTTATCATTAACTTTAATTATTAATTTTCTCTAATTGATCAATTATGGGTTAAATAAAAGTTTTAATTTCGATTAGCTGATGAATTATATAGTTCTAAATTTGTTCTGTTAGCCTAGTTTCTGCAGAAAATCTTTTGATTAAGTTGAGATGAAGGCTAATTTGGGTTCTAGATTATTTATTACTGTGAAATTTTACGTTTATGCTTGAAAATGGTTTGATTGAGATCTTGAAGGTTATGCATGTAACAATGCTTTATGATGTGTTTTTTTAATCAAACTGCAATGTACTTGATCATGATTTGGTACTTTATGTAATGCTTCTTTTAGGACTTCAGTGGTGAATTGTTGTTAAGTTGGAATATATCTAGGATTCCTGACCATGAGAATAATTTTCTGGAAACAACGAGGGAAGATGCTGACAACATAAAAAAAAGTCACAATGGTGGTTGGCAAGAAACTAAAGCAGGAAATATGGACCAATTCACTGTTAAAAGAACTTTTCTTTTATTTCTAAGCATCAATAACTATAGGTAGTGCTAATCAACTGTTGCTTATTAACTATAGTAGTGAGGACATCGGTTTGTGGTATTTAGTATGTAGTGATGCAGATTTAACCTGATTCATCATAGTAAGAACAGGGTTAACCTTGTTTGTACAATTGTTGAGGCTGACTTGTCTGATCTGAAATTGTATTTTGCAGAAGATGAAATGGATCCCCTCAAGCGTCCTACGAAATATAACATGAGAATGGCTTTCTATTGGCTTGTGCAAGGTTGTCAATCCGGAGATTCGCTGGTGTTTCATTATTCTGGTCATGGTTCACAGCAGAGGAACTACAACGGTGATGAGGTTGATGGATATGATGAAACCATTTGTCCACTGGATTTCGAAATGCAGGGAATGATTGTTGATGATGAGATCAATGCAACTATTGTGAAGCCTCTTCCTCGCGGGGCCAAGCTCCATGCAATTATAGATGCTTGCCATAGTGGAACTGTGTTAGATTTACCATTTCTATGTAGAATGGACAGGTTAGTCCACTTTTTCTTTCTCTCAGTTTAATGTAAGTTTAGATTAGAGGATCAGATAAACGTAGCCATATAAATATATATATATATATATATATGGCCAAGCAAGCTTATGGAATATGATTCCATGTTACTCCTGTCATACAATGCACATCTTGGTTTTTACATGATTTCTTCCGATACTGTAGACATGGAAAGTACATATGGGAGGACCATCGACCTCGATCAGGAATGTGGAAAGGGACAAGTGGTGGAGAGGCTATATCCTTCAGTGGCTGTGACGATAATCAAACGTCTGCTGATACTTCGGTAAAATCTTAGGCATTGTTGTCAACCATTTCATTTGCTTACAATATGGGAAATTACTTTTTAGTTGAGAATAGAGATTAGGGTATTCAAACTGATGGTTTATGGACAGGCTCTCTCAAGGATCACATCAACGGGTGCAATGACTTATTCTTTCATCCAAGCCATTGAGCGTGGACATGGAAATACATATGGGAACATTCTAAATGCAATGCGGTCTACCATTCGTCAAACAGACAGTGAGATTGATGGTGGTATTGTAACATCTCTAATCACCATGCTTTTGACAGGAGGCAGTGCTGGTGGTGGGTTGAGACAGGTGTGTACATTCATCGTCACTGTCAATTGTTGTGGATGCGGCTTATGACTGTTTATTAACTGATTTTGCTTCTCTCAATCTTCTTGTTCCTTTCTCCTTTTCTTTAAACCTTTTAGTGGGTGCCATCTGCATGCCCATTGAACGTTGTAGTAGGAGGTAAGAAAAGAAGAAAAAGGATAATAATAAAGTGGTACATAGGAGATTGAGTCGAAAGCATTATATCAAATTCAAATTTTCTAGTGGCACAATGATGTTATCAGGATAATGCAGTTGTTTAACACATGGTGAGAGGACATGCCTAGTTGTATGAGTTGTATCTTTATATGTAGATCTCAATATATATATATAAATGGACGATTTGCCTTTGGTGAATTTAGAAAGGGCCAATCAATCTACCCATAGACTTACAAGTACTCTAAATTGTTGGAGTGCAACTCTTAAACACACCTTAGGCACTTCGAATTCTAAATCAACAAGATAAAATGATGGAATAGGAGGATGTGAAAATAGAGCTGCACGGGTATGTTTTGCAATTTATTCTCTAAATGTAACTTAATGACTATTTTTTTCTTCATTCAAGGAAGTTGATCCTGTACAACAACTGCATGATGTGCTTTCTACTTCTTCTTCTCCTTGTTTATTTTATTATTATGATTTTTTTTTTTTTTTAAATAAAGAGCATCTATTTTCTGTTCTTGGGGAAGTTTATGTGAGAACTCAAGCAAAGATATAGGAGTAGTAAATGGTGCAGCAGTTAAGGAGATAAAGAAATGGTGAAATGAAATTTGGAATTAGAAGAAAATGTTATATGCTGCTTTCCATGAGCTCTCGGGTGCTTTCAGAACTGGAAATTCACTTCTGGAGTCTGTTTAGTGTGTACAAATGGATTAATCTGAAAATTACTAAGCTGTTGCTACTCTTTTGACAATTTGGGATTTTAAGTTCACTGCATCTTATATGCATTGGTTCACTTAAAAAATCTGTTGCTATTCTTGTTATGTTTATGTATATACGTAGATATGCCTGATTCTATCATCTCTAAATTCATCCCTTGTGCTTGATTGATACAGGAACCTCAGTTGACAGCTAATGAACCATTTGATGTGTATACCAAGCCTTTCTCCCTATAACAAGTGAAGCAAAATACATTTGTCATCAGGCTAATGATCTGTTTCAAGCATGTTCCCCTAGATGTGTACAGTTATTATGAAAACTTAATTCTATTTTTTCTATTTGTCCTATATTCTGCACTTATATAGTCTTTTTTCTTTCTTCCCTTTCCCTATTCTGGTGATAAGGGAAGAGCTGTTGATTGTTAATGTTTTCCTTTGCTCTTCTGCTTCAGAGAGAACAGATTTATATAAATGGCTCATTTCTAATGGTACCTGACAAACAGTTTTGAGAATTCAAAGAACATTTTATCGTATACAAGAAGCCCTGGTATGTGGGTCATGAATGATTACTTTTTTCATTATTATTATTTATCATTTTTTAAGAAAACAATTTTATTTATTCATTCTTATTAGTTAATGAAATCATATACTTATTAAGTCTATTTATTTATTAATCCTTATTTCAGACGCTGCTTACCATAGGTTTCTCCCATGTGTACAATGAAACTAACAATTAAGTCTTTAAACTCATTTTTGCGGTTCGTCAAGATACGGTTTCGTTTAAGTGGATTCCAAATCAAACCATGTAAAATTCCAAATCCAAGTGGCTATGTTTTTTACCACCAAGGAAAAGTTCCAAAATTTTGGGTTGAAGGTCTCGAGTTTTCAGATAATAAAATTTACATTTTTGAAATGAATACGGAAAATGACACCTACAACTGGAAACGGGTCACTTCAAGCATCTCCCAAAGATTTATGAACATTGAAAATATTCTAATAATAAATAGATATTATCAATGAACTGTAGGATTAGATTCATTAAAATATCGATAATGTTATGACTTAGAAAAATCTTTCTTTAATCTAGATGCTTTATCTTATCATTAAATCCAGATTACCATATTATAAATAAATTATTTATCGATATCCGATCTAAAAAAGATGTCCAAAAATAGCTTCAATTATGTTAGTTTATGTTGGGATTGTGGCTCGTTTCCTAATTCAAGTTGACTTCTATAAGACATAGGAAAAGTAGAAAGGAATAGGAAAATAGAGTTGTACAATAAATAGGAGTCCTACTCCTATTAGGAATAAATAATCTCTATATTGACCTATAAATATANNNNTTGAGAATTAATTCTAGTATGAGAGAGATATAAGAGAGGACTAGACATAAAGGGTTAACATCCTTGTAGGGATGTGGGAAGAGTGAAAAAAGAGATGTAAACGACACCAGGATGGAGCAGATGAAACGGGCAATAGTTTCAAGGCTCTCCGGGATTGAGGCTCTCCGGGATTGAGCAAGTGAAACGAAGAATAGTTTCAGGGCTCTCCAATATTGGATATTGAGTAAAATACCAGGTTTGGTGTGTGATCTCTTGTACTCTTGTATATTTATGTTCTAGTGGATTTACCTCTTCATCCGTGGATGT
>JANKKB010001976.1:15449-49275 GCA_026225775.1 Bursera palmeri
TTTTTTTTTTTTTTAAATTTCTTTGGATTTACTGGGTTTTTATAAATGAACATTGTAGTAAACTCTTACACTTTTACTTTTATTAAAGCTGCAAAAAGTGGAGCCCCGAAACAGGGTGCTTCCTTCTTCATCTCGTGATTAATGACATTCTTAATGGCGGTTTCTAACTTGGGAGAGATAATGTTAAACATTGAAAAGACATTCTTAACCACAATCTGAAGAATAAAACATGAAAAATCATATATGAAACTAAAGATGGTCAAACTTTTCTTGACTCATGAAAATTGAAAATCACACGTTTGATATGAAATTCAGCATTGGAGTATACCATGCATCTGTAGACTTATTAACTACCTATTTGATTACGTTCCCAGTGAAAGATATGAAACTATTTTCCTCTTGCAATTGAAGTTCCAACGCTTTGGCTATTGCTATATATTGGTGTTGACCTATTAATCCAACGTGATGCAAACCACACCATGTGTTTGATCACAATTTCGTGTCCTTTAGTCAAGTCAACATTTCGAGTTGAGGAATGTTTTCAACACCCCGATTCAAACTGGCTATCACAATAATGCTTATGGCTGCTGATGCCATATGCTCCTGCCAGATTTTTGGTAAGTTTTGTATCTAATTTACTGCCATGAATGGATGCTTCAGTAAATTTTCAACCAAGATTCTCTTTTGATTTGAGCTCTTCATATGAAAGATAATTATGAAAAAAAAAANAAAAAAAAAACTTAAATAAGAAAAAAATATTAATTATAAAATACAAGAACTTTTCTTAGTATCTCAACCAATTAATGAAAAGATTTGCCAAATGGAAAACTAATCATATATTCATACTTTCTGTTATTCGTATTATGTCTACACAAGAACTATTTTTAATGAAGAACATAGTGCAAAGCCATTGCTTTTTAGACCTTGACTATTATGTTAAAGAACAACTTGCCCAATTAATTAGCAAGGAGAAATATTTATATATATATACACACACAAATAATTCTATACTATACTCTATACACCACACATAGAAATTTCCTAATATATAATATTTAACCAAAAAAGATTAATTACAGTTAATGCTAACATGACATGAGATTAGAATTCAAATTAGGGCTCTACTTGACTTGAAGCTCTTCTGTATCAATAGATATATGCCTATGGAAACTAGTAAATTTGGCGTTTCCATTTAACTGAAGAAAAACATTTTTAATCTGATATAACCCTAGCTAAGTCGACAGCTAGATCTTGGTAAGTTGGCATTAATTTCATGTACCTGCAAGGCAAATGCGTTCCTAATTTAATATGCAAATCAGATTTTTTTTTCTCAGCAATGTCATACATAAGAGGACATAATTCGCCAAGATTGAAGCTGTCAGTTACTTAAATTAAATGAGAAAGATTAATCTACACTTGGCACTGGATGATTTATGAGTATATATGTACTCTTTGACATGCTTTATTGTTGATCCCCATTTTTTACCTTCTTAAACAAATTYATGCACTATTCAACAACAGAAGTAAACGAGAATATAGAAACGTTAATCTTCAATTCGATGAATGATGTTAGCTTTTTCTCAATGGGAGAATTATGACTTTCTTGCTTCTTTGACAATTCATGAATAAGAAGAAACTTTCATTGTCTTATGTTGAAAGTCAATCTATCTTTCATTACACAAGATTCTTTCACATTAAACTTCAAAACATGTTCCATGTTTATAACCTTGCTCGATCTCATCAACTTGACCGCTATTTGTTCCCCAAAACAACATGTTATCTTGGACTTTTTGATCATATAAGTAAAAGCGTAAAATTCGAATCCCGTCAATTTCAGCCGCAGAAAGTAGCTGCTTAAAGTGATAATCTCAGCTCCAAATCTACCTCTTGAGTGTCACTGGATTCAGAATTCTGACTGCTTGAGCCCATTGAGTTACTCCTGTGTTTTTTGCTCTTCTTTTGCAGTGGATCCTATCATACATATATATATATAAGAATGTCAATATCAACGCAAAACCTAGGCATGCATTTTGAAAAAGTGAGTACAAAAGCTACAAAGATTTTCTGTAACAACCTCATACTGTAGATTTAAAAGGTGTCTATTGATGCTTGGTTGTGTAAAATGTTGGGTCTCTAAAATTCCATTCCCAGGGTTCCAACTGCTGTAATTTCAACATATAAATTCTTTAGAAGCATACCTTAACAATAAAACTCCAAGAAAGAAAGTAAAATGGCGGATTCTTCATTGATAGCTCTTGCTTATTAACAATTGAAGAAGGGAAGTATAAGTACCTTGCTGTAGTAGTAGGCTGCGAATCACCATGTATGATGGTTGATCTTTCATAGTCTCCTAGCCCCATCTGCTAAAGACAAGTGATTTTGAGAGATTTCATTAGGGACCATGATCAAGATTCATAGAAACCAAACATAGAAATATAAATTGATTGAAACCTTGTCTCACTTCTTGCAAAGTATTCATTCTCCGAAGTATTTGGTACCAACAACGATGGTTAGGATGATGTAAGTGCATTAAGTTTATTTTATTTTTTATTCCTCCAACGAATATCAAGTTAGGGTTAGCAGTGCCAATCAGTGAGTAAAACTTTCAAAGATTTAGAGATCATCAACCTAGAGAGAATTTCCCATACCCTAATAGATTTCATTTCAAATTCAAACAGAAAGAAGAAAAAAATTCGTACAAAATTATTTCATCTCATGATGATAATGATAATGGACAAGACAATTTCCTTTATAATTAAACACAAATCCAAGAAAAGTGTTCTGTTGTGTTTTCTCCCAACTAATACTGTACATCATCATTGATTATGCAAGAACAAAAACATAAACAAAGTGATGACACACAAATCGGTCAAAGATGGACGCAATCATGACCCATCAATATATCAAATATTGAAATCATAACTGTGGCTCTATTTCTGAAATTATTCCTAGAAACAATAGAAAAAGCAAGTTCATGTACCGTGATGCTGGGATGGCAACCATAAGAAGTTGGGGAAGCTGACGATGGTGAATAGGAGAAAGATGATGATGGTATTGAAGAATAAGATGTCTGCACTCTCACATCCTCCTGCATGAACGTCAAAGATGAACTACATGAAATTCAAGGACTTGATAATCTTCAACAACTACTACTCACAGCCTCACAGCAAGAGAGATATAAATATTTATACCTGGTTGAAACTAGTAGAGTAAGGATTATGAAAGGAAGGATGATAGCTGCAACCTATTTGGCCATGTAATCTGATCTTCTCCAGTTGAGCAACACCAAGACCTCTCTGTGGTTGCTTAGGCTTGTCTGAGTTGCTCTTCTTGCCTTTCCTTGAAGACCCACCTCTTTCGTTTCCCATGTTTGGCTCCCCAAAATAACTGCTGCCCATCTTCTCCTTTTCTGAGGTATGTGCGTGCGCGTGAGGGAGACAACAAATTAAAGAGATAGCAGGTGAGAGAGGTGGCTTCTTGCTTTGTGAATCCCAAGCTTTCTCCGACTACAAAATCTGTGGCAAAGAGCTGCTGAGAAATCAGAGATCTCCAATACCCCTTTTAAAGCTGTTTGAAACACAGTAATTATTGCATCGCTGGATCAGATTGTGTACAGATTTATTTGAAATATACACATAGATTTTATGCTCTTTTTCCTCCACCTTCTCTTTTGCATCATATTTGAGAACTTCTATAAATTGTTTATTACACTATATATATGAATAATACCTATAATAAATATTTTAATATATAAAAACTTTCCTTTAGTTATGGACTTTGAAGACTACGACTTGAAAGCGATTGTCTCTGAATTAATCCCTTTTAAAATTGTATTCTGAAAAGCATTGCCACCCGACGCGCCGTTGCACTGTATTAGACATGATATTGTTTGCTAAAATATGTAAATACATTAACATTTATACGAAGCTTCTATCTGTATATTAAAATAATTTATGTGTGGCCTTCCTCACAGTAAATCATGTGCCACCTACATCCCACGCTCTTTGATGGAACATAGCATTTCTCATCTACTACGATTAGTTCTGATTCTATGTACTGATTAATTAGTCCTTAATTAAGCTAATCTATATGTCTCTCAAGAGGGTATTTTTCTTTTTCCTGTATGTATATTAATTATATATATCATTGTGGACCATCAATCCTTCCAATATTTTGATGGTCTAGATTGTACTAAAATTGATCAAGTCAGTCCTTGAAATGAAAAGGTTGGTCCCACTTTACATGTGATGTTCATCAGTTCTATGATCGAATCATCTCACCTGACTTAAACCCTAAAATGCCCTAGTTGTGAAATTCTTTAACCAAACTTAATTAACAAGAAAGGCAAACAATAAAATAAACGTTAAAAAGAATTAAATTATAGATTCTAGAAATCTTATTTGCTTCTTCATAGGGATTGTCATATGGGTAGAAAAGAAATTAAAATTCTCGCCCATTAATATTGCATATTTTATATCCAAAGATGTACCAATATTGATCTTCAACTTTCCTTCTCTTTTTTTTTTTTTTCTTAAAAGCTAGCCTTAGATGCAGAATATATCTTGCTCAAAGAGTTCCAGTGATCTCAGATTTAAGCTGTTTCTATTATAAGATTGGCAAAATTAATGGTGATGAGGTTAACAGTTTTGACCAAAAGATCGCGATAATTTGAACAAGATCATATCATGTTATGAAATTGCTAGGAACCAAATCTAGTTGAGCTGTTTCACGCATGATTTGTGGGTCATATTTTATGAGTTGTTTGTGTGGTGGAAAGTGAGAATCCTCCAATTTCTTATACAGACATGTGAACTCCTGCAATTACCAATTAAACCCTCTAAACCTCTCCTCTAATGTGCCATTTATGCGCTAATCATAACCAAATTTCACATAAATTTTTCTTTAATTATCTTTAGCAAATTAACTCTTAATCAATTCTATTAAGGATACGAAATGGTTTCTTTCTTTTTTGCTGACTCGGCATTGATGTTATCCGATGTTTAGATTTACTGGATTTATAAATAGGGTTAGGATCAACTAAAATCTGGTAATTTATATATAAGTTTCGTCATAAATAAGAATCCAAACATCACTGTGACAGATTGCAGGAAAAGGGATACCTTATTGAGTAGAACGACATGGGAAGCCAAAGTCAATAAGGTATGAGGTCATTAGTCATTATGGGAACGCATCCCCAGCTTTAACACTTATATAATATTGTGTGGTCCATCTCTCTTAACTCAGAAGACTAGATGTTACAACCAAATTAGTGTACAAAACTATACTTAAATTAATCTAAAATTTAAATTAACAAAAAAATGAAGCATTTTATATGATACATTATCCAACACTCGGCTCATTGGCTGTTCTTCCGGTCCATAAATCTTTAGGAGTAATTAATGTTACAATTATCGATAAACATAGAATATTAAATTCATCTCGTGAATCAGATGATGATAAATATTTAATCCAGGGTCTTGTATTTGTGATGATTTAGATTGAAGCAACTGATCTTATTCCTAAATACAATGGCTGCAGGGATTGGCAATGGGTGCATGCCAAGTGTTGCATTCTTGTAACAGACGTATAGATGAATATTCTCCCTTTATCAAATCATAAATATCCCATTAATTTAATTAACATATGTTTGAAAACTATAATTAAAATAAATCAAAATATTTATATGATGATTGATGAATAGCTTGATAAGGCTGAAAATGTAAAAGGTCTACCTGGTTTAACTTCTTGATGAAACAAAAGGCTGGCTGGCTGGCGGGCTGGCTCCTACTTATTCCTTGAACATAGAATAGAAATGTATATGATAATAAATTAATAATATTATAGTATGGAAATTAACTAATAAAAGCAAAGAAGAAAAGAAGGGATTATGTTGATTAGGTGTGATTTGATGAGTGATGTTGTTATTAATAATAAAATAATTAGGGAAAGAAGAAACAAAGACAAAGCTTAGTGGAGAGATATGTGGAGAATATGATATCTACTGTAGATTGTGGGCACATGCAAACTTACAGAATGCATTACTCCACAAGATTTGCTAAGCAATATGATCCCTTGGAAAACGCTGTCTATGTGTCTGTGAAGGGCCAAATAAACGCCCCCACCACTTCCAAATCCATCCAATTATAAAACCAAATCACCCTCTATCTCATTTTATATTTGATTCTTCGATCATTCATTATTCATATATGTACACGGGGACCTGTAACAAACATCTTATATATAGCTAGAGTAGCAAAGGGTTTTCCTTTTGCTGGCTGATCCATGGTTGAGTTAAGCTGGACTGGATATATATATATATTAGTTTGTGTGTGGGAGAGAAAGATCAGAGAAAGAGTAGACTCTAGGGTATCTTAAACTTTTTGAGTAAATTATAAAAAAGAATCCTCCAAGATTCCTGAAAAAGATTGATCCAATATGATCACATATCTCTGCAAGTGTGATGTGATCTCTACTTTATTAACATTGTTTTTAGGTTATGCTGTTTATGCCTTGTACTTCAGGACAATGCATATTATACTATGTTTACATCTATATTTTTTATGCAACAAAAGTGCACTCTGGAACTACCGAGGCGTTATGAATTGTATACAAATTTTTAATAGAAATGTTTATAAAGTTCCTTCAGAATCGAATTTTATCACACAGTGGACCCGAAAAGGTAAGAAATTAAAAGAAAGGTTTGAAAGAGAAGTTATGATTTGGAAATTATGATTAGTTTCTCTAATGTATCACAACCATAGCAGGGCTGATGTCAAGATACCATATATACAAATTTAGAACTTCGGGTTCTTATATTACTTTTTTGTTTACTTGGATCTGTCATTCATATTGATAAACATTTATACATAGTGTTCAACAGAGGAAAAGAAGCCAAGCCATCAATGTCATGGATATATCTATTGATTTGGAAACATAAATTTAACTTGATCGAGCTAGCAATAGCGTACACAACATATATCTAAAGCAGTCATGTCCTTTGACCAGTGCATTTAGTAAAATTTTATTTGTATCGGTCTTAATTCGATCAACATAGTCGAGTCATGAATATACAAAATGTCATAATTAACTAAGTTCAATATTGCATCATCTCGTAATTGCAGAAAAAACAAATCTGGGAATATCCAAGTTGCATCATCTCGTAATTGCAGGAAAAAAGAAACCCAGGAAAAGACTTTTGAGATCTCTAGGCTGCAAGGTCATGTTTCTTCGGTCTTTATATAACTAAGCTCTTCTTTGATTCAATTATTTTTTGGTACCTTTGACCGCTTTATTGCCACTTAATTTCGATATTGGTCAATGCTGATTAAGCAATTAATATTATATTTTTGTCAAGGTTTTCTCCACATCAAAACATATTAAAAAGTTACTATATATACACAAGTTAGATTAGAATTTTGAATGCTCTATCTAAGTCGCTGCAGGCCAGAAGCAATCATATATAGTAAATATTGTCTTACAATATGAGGTGTGTGTCATTCTTCTCCTACACGTACAAAAGAACCATAAGTGAAATGTATCATTCCTATGATTCTCCAAATCTGTATAAAGTTCATAAAGTTAATGTTTGAGTAATTTTTTTCTTTTTTCTTTTCATTAGTTTCATTAGTTTATCATGTGGGTATATGTATATGAGGGATTTCTCTTCCTTCCCTTCAGAGCTTGCAGTAGTGCTCTTGCTCTAGTCTTTCTTGCCTTAAAGGGACACGCCAAGAAGGAGAGGTAGTGACAGTATGAGATAGGACCTAAAATGCTTTAGGTAGTGACCAGGACGCTCATGTGCTTAATTAAAACTGTATTATTGAGTCAATGAACCTCTTTTGGGTGCATATTCTATGTATCAAATCTTTTAATTAATGAGCTTGCAAAGCTCAGCATAAAAATAATGTCCATGAATCCATGTTAAGCCTAGGTGGAAGATTTTCTTTTGTGATATAATAAGAGTGCAGAAAGTCTCTTTGAATTGTATAATTAGGATTATGGGAGTTGGTACAACTGGAAATGGGACCTCGGAAACTGCAAAGATGATCGACCCACATGTGGAGATACTGCTGAATTCAAACACTTGGCACCTTTGAATATTGCATTCAGTATAAAAAAGTTAAGCTTTGTATAAGGCTCCACAAATGACTTGGAACTGTCGCAGTGTTAATGCATTTGGTCCTCTTGTCTCCTATACAATTGAAAATACCAATCCCGAAACCAACATCCCCAGAGCTGTTATGATCTATCTTGGATACGGTTTGTTACGTTGTTGATTTAGAAATCGACTATTATCATTAACTTAATTTTCATCATTGAAATTCCAATAATATAATGCTCCATCATGATCATTTTTTATTTTAATTAGTTGATCAATCATAATAAGGGACTTCGGGTACACACTAATCGATCTAACCACTAGCTTTAATCTTATTGAATGTATATATTTTATCAGTTTTCCAGAGATTCGTATGGAGTTGTCCAATTATCTTTTGAGTTCTATCCCACTAAATACAATGGACAATAAACAATTCGAGTAAGGAAAAGATACTGAAAGATTTGTCAATATCATAAAAAAATACCTTGTCCTGCAGACCAATCCAAGCAAGTTCATATGTTTAAGTTATAAGTTAACTAGATAGAACGGCATAAGTGGTTTCATCTAAAATAATATTTTGGCTATTCAATAAAATTTATAAGAAAAATTAAAGACTCCAATTCCCAAATATCGAACTCTTGTCCCTGAACTTACTTACGGAAAGATTGAGTACTTGATCTCAATTATCGAACCATGGCTCAACGGAGCCAGCTGCCTGCAGCTTAACCCTTGTGAGCTTCTTTATATATATTTATTTTTGACTTATTGGCTTTTAACCCAACCCTAGCTAACCTGCTCCTCAATTTGCAATTAGCTTATTAGACTACACCTCACACCTGTACAAGAACACACTCTTTCCCACGTGGGTGAATTTCTTAATTAATTAGCCTTCTAGCATAGGGAATAATAGAGTATCTGCTCATAAAGTTTTCTTATTTTTAACAAATGAAATAAAGTTCAATTTGAATAAGTTGTCTTATTGTAAAGGATCCAAGTATGTGATGAGGTCATACCCCTTCATGGTGAATATTATTCTTTATACTTTCATCCATGCTCATATTAGTTTAATATATATATGTTTCTTCCTTTATGAACTTAAGCATAGAATTTGGTTGTTATGGTGCCCAGCAGAGCATGCCCTTTTGCAGTACAAAACCTAGCTTGCATGCATGCATGTAGTCGCATTTCTATTTAATATATATCAAAATATCGATCACTTCGCTTTTCTAGTCATTCTCACCATTCTAATCTCTAAATAATAACGTGTTAGGTTTCTGCTCTGACAGGTTCTTGATTTTCTTCCCGAGAAAGGAAGATTTTGATCGTCAGAACGTAGATATTACAGAAGATTTTCACAAAGTTGGTCGTACACGTAACACTTTCCCATACTATGTACAGTATATCATGTTTACTAAAGGTTTCAAATTCCCAATAATAAATTAAAAGAAAAACAGATTTGCTGTTGATCATCGAAAGTGCTTGTTGAATGTTCACTCTCATATATATAGCGCGCTACGCACATGCTTGTTATCAAGCTCATATGGGATCAACTACCTCCATCAAATACTACTTGGAAATTATAGATTATGAATATTGGCATGCTTTACTTTGAGTCTATTGATCAAGTAAGAACACCCACAAAAAAATTCTCAAGCCAAAAGAAAGCATCTGATGCCAGTTGGTGGTTCATTTTGTTCCACTATTTTTATGTTGATCACAGTATGATTTCTTGGAGAAGTATCTATAATCTATGTATTAATTTCCTTGTACTTAATTTGATACCACTCTTTGATAAAATTGAAAGTATCATAAAATGTTTCGTAATTTCTACCTATCAGTGTGGTTATACTTATATATGCTTACGTTAATATATACTTCAGTAAAATTATAAACAATTATAAAAAATTATTCAAAAACTTATTGAATACAAAAATTGTAATATGTCACATAAAGAGTAATAATATTTAATATAGTTCGACATCAATTATCTAATTTACGGAAGAGAAAACAAATATCATAAATATACAAGATTATATGAAGTCAAACCTACTGCATTTTTTTTTACATCTTTTTTATGTCTTTTCTTATAGGGATGTTTATCTTGGTTAAATCTTTACTCTTATCACTCTTCATTACTAGATTTGAATTTCAATCTTTATATTTATATGTAGATATCTTTTATCTCTCTTTATTATACTAATTCTATTTTCTCATCCATTCTACTTTTCTATTTCTTATAGAAGTCTAACTTATTAAGAAACTAGTCACAATCTCAACAACAATAACATACATATATATAGTTTTTCATACACTTTCAAACCTTATTCAATTCTCAACTAAAAATTAATTTGAAGTATATTCATTATTTGATTTGATAAAAACACATTAATTTATAGTAACATGAGCGTAATAAAAAAACGAAGGATATTTTGAAAATTAATAAGATTAAAAAAAGGATAACTTTAAGAATATCAAAAAAAAAAGCTAAGAATTTTTCTTTACCAACAAGATTTCTTTGTCTTCCAGCACAAGGAAATTGAACTGGACTCGTTGGAGCCTAATTAATAGAGAAAGAGAACTAGGAGCCTACGACGTGGCCTTCATTGGAACGGACATACAAATCAAATTTGGGCTTACTAAAATGAAGTTAGTAATGTTGGGCTTAACCAATGAAGAATATAGTCCATCTGTGAGTGTCTTTGTTCACAAACGTGGGTCCCCAGAATTAAACTGCAAAAGAACATCGTATTTTTATCCAGAGAACGGAAAAGAAACAGTGTGGTTCATAAGATAAGGATTCGAAGCCTCACCTTTCATTTCCCTCTCTTCCTCACTTTACTCTATCATCATCTCTCTGTAAGGTTTACACTGCAATTTGCTTCAAGACTTCTCTGTGAGGTACTGTTTTCACTTTAATATAAGCTCATGGCTATTCCTTTTTCAACCTTCATTCATTCTCTGTAACTTCAACCATTTTTTGGGTTGAAGGTTTAATTTTTCTCTGCTACTTTGTTTGCCCTGTTATGGTTTTTCTTGAAATAGGGCAGCTTTTCTTCTGGTCTTTGAAATGCAATAGGAAGCTTGGCTATGGTTATGGTTATGGTTATGGTTTGTTCAGTGAAAAAATGGATAGTTATCTGATATATGAACCGGGTTTACTTGTTTTTAGTGTTTCTTTCTTAACGACTTACTACTTGTTAAAAAGTTTTTTTTTTAGTTCTTGTTGATGAAATGTGTCTGCTTCTGTCTTTGTGTGTGCATGAGGTTGTGATATGTTTGTCTCATGGTGTGCAATTGAGCATACAGCTTGAATAATTTGCTTGAATGTGAGTTTGATGAGGTACCTCTGTGAGAAATTCAATCTTAGTCATTGTCTTTTTAAATGTTATAGTGTTAAGCTCCAACATTTTGGGGAAAATTGAAAAGTTTGCCCATAGCTACGTGTGGTATGGATTACTAAAAGTTTGAAAATTTCTGATTGAAACTCTGTCATGCTTCCAGCAATATGTGGTTTGGGTTTCGTGAAATATGAGAAGTGAAATTGACATCTATAACTTTGTGAGCTTATAACTATTAGGGTGGTTCAATGTGGAGAAACACAACTTTGGGATAGATATATCATGAGTGATTATTAAATAATTAATTTCAGTAATCCAAGGTGGTTGGAGGAGAAGAAAATAAAATAATTAAAATTTCAAGTGAAGGGAAATTGTGTTTTGGCCTATTGTTCATGCTACTACTTTTATTGCCATTTTTCCATATAAAAATATTGACTGCATTTGGCCTTGAACAGTTACTTCTACTTTTTCCTTTTTGAAGCTATGTGTCAGATCAAAATGTATGAAACTATGAAGTCTGTGAATATCTCATGATGAATATTGTGACTTTGCTGATATCTGATGAATTGATGAGATATTCCACACATTTTAATATTTCTGAGTTGGGAATCCCTTTGTTATTTACATTGTAAAACTGAAACCTGCAAATACTTGCACAGAGATTGAGCTCTATGTGTGACATATTAAAGTTGATTTACATTAAGGTGTATCACAAACTGGGCAATGAAAAAACTTCTCGGGATAACGCTGATGCTGTCCCCATTGTTATGTGTGCTTGTTAATTAGTGAGCCAACACTCTAATTTAAACCAAATTCCACAAATAAGAGATTTAGGTCCAGATGTTTGAACTGAGATGTAACTTACCTCTTCATCTTTTGATGACAATTCTTATGCCCTATAAGCCATTTGACCTAGTGAGGCAATGAGGAATTTAATTGAATTAGAAAATTCTTACAATTAATTGTATAGCCCTAGACCAATGTTCAAGCATGCGATTGCAAAATGCTTCTTACTGAAAAAATTACTGACTCTTTGCTTCTGTAGTTGTAGAAGATATTATGCACCTTGACTTTTTCACAGATATACGTGGACATTTCTTGTGAAGGAAGATTTATAACCCATTGTTTTTCTTATTATGCGCAGGTGAAGATGGGGATGAATCATTTGTTTTAGTTGCTGACTAGATCTTAAATCTCGCAGCTGAAGTTAACATGACGCCTGTGATCCCATGTTCTATAAGCAATATTTCATCCATTCCTGTTAATGCTTTTACAATAAAGAAAAACAATTGTTTAACAAGATGCAGTTCAACAAGGAAATCTACAAAACATACATTATCCTTGCATAGATATGTTTTACCTATTTCATCTTCTCTTAGATTTTTTTCACAGTATCAAAGGGGGTGTGCTCTACATCATAAATCTGGACTTCGTGTATTATCAGCCACAGGAATTGATGTTGCAGTAGAGGAATCAGATTCACCTGCTGCAGATGAAGATTCTGCTGGGGGATCAGACGCTTCATCTGATGTGGTTGAAACAGATGAAAGTTCAACTACAAAATCAGATGCCAGCTCCACTCCACCGCAGTCCAAACGATCAAGACCTGTTAGGAAAAGTGAGATGCCACCTGTGAAGAATGAGGAACTAATTCCCGGTGCAACATTTACTGGTAAAGTAAGATCAATTCAGCCATTTGGTGCATTTGTTGATTTTGGAGCTTTCACAGATGGCCTGGTACATGTTTCAAGGTTGAGTGATAGTTTTGTTAAGGATGTTGGAAATTTTGTTTCCGTTGGCCAAGAGGTGAAGGTCAGATTAATCGAAGCAAATACTGAGACTGGGCGTATTTCTCTTACCATGCGGGAAAGTGATGATATTAGCAACCTGCAGCAACAGAAAGATGCTCCTTCTGGTAATGATAAGGTAAGGCCTGCTAGACGGAGCACCTCAAAGTCCAGTCAGAGAAGGAATGAGGTGAAAACCACCAAGTTTGTCAAGGGACAGGACCTGGAGGGGACAGTGAAGAACTTGACCAGGGCTGGTGCTTTCATATCTCTTCCTGAGGGGGAGGAAGGATTTCTTCCTACATCAGAGGAATCTGATGATGGATTTATAAACATGATGGGAGGCTCATCTCTGCAGGTAGGCCAAGATGTCAGTGTGAGAGTATTGCGTATAACAAGAGGACAAATAACCTTGACAATGAAGAAAGAAGAAGCTGAGATGGACTTACAGCACACCCAAGGGGTTGTCCATGCAGCAACAAACCCCTTTGTGCTGGCCTTTTCTAAAAACAAAGATATTGCTGCATTTCTGGATGAGAGGAATAAAGCTGAGAAAGCATCTGAAGAACTCGAGAAAGCAAAGGAAATAGAAGGAAAAATAGACCAAAGTAAAACTGAATCTAGTATTGAGGTGCAGGACCAATCAGAGGTGAGTGCCCCTTCTGCTGTGGAGGAAATAGAGGAAAATGATGAAGCTACGTCAAAGGAAGAGAATGTGAAAGCTGAAATTGCAAACAGTGACCCTGAAGTCACAGTGTCTGGTTTATCAGGAGGCGTGGATGGTGCAACCCAAACCATAGAGAAAGAGGAGACTAGCGACACTTCTTCTCCTGAAGCGAGTGTATTGACTGAGAATCAAATAATTGAGGAGGCTCCTTCGACAAATATATCTGAGGATGTAGCTGTATTGACTTCAGAAAGCCCAAACACAGAAGTTTTAGAGAGTCAAACTGATGATACCATAGCAAATGATGAAGAGCAGATACAAACCCCTACTGCAGAGAGTGAAATTCCTACTGCTGCACCAGTTGAAGAAGTGGTGGAACCTACTCCTGACAAAAATGGCAGTATTACCAGCACTGGTGCAGAACCATATGTTTCTGCCCCCCAAGAGACTACAGGTTCTTATCGTTTTATTTGTTTTAATTTTCATGGTTGTTAATTAATTGCAGTCTGAGAAACTTAGGCCTTAATATCCAAGTGGGAACTTGAAACCTAGCATGTAATTCCTCAATATCGAAGCGATAGTTTGATACTTATCGAAATTATGTAGGATAAAAATGTGAGCTGTAAATAACTAGTTTTTATTGAGGCATGTCAAACATGATGTTCATAGAAATTTAAGAGCAGAATCATATGATGTCATGGCCATGGACCTTGTTAATATTCATTTCTTATGTAAATAAAATTGTTTATGCCATGTTATTATATTTTCGTCTGCCCAATATAAAGAGAAAATGTCTTTATAGGCCTTCTCTTTGAGTCGTGCACTTATTATTATTATTATTATTATTGGGTAATTTTTCAGTTCTATGGTTCTGATGCAGATGGAGTAAAAATTGATGGAAATTCTGATCCATCAGGGGAATCAGCTGTGAATCAGACTGTGTCTTCAGAAAGTCAGGTCGTTGAAGAAGTTGCAGAGAATCAAGTTGATGATACCAACGATGAAGTTCAGACACAAACAGCTGTTGCTGAGACTGAAGTTACTACCACCCCAGCAGTTGAAGATGAAAAGGCTGGACCTGCCCCCAAGGAGAGTGGCAATGTAGGAAATTCAAATGGAGAAACTGACAGCCCTTCACCCAAGGAAAGCGTGACTGCAGGTTTAGACCTTATTTAATCCATTTGGTTGCCATTCTTGTTTGTTCAAATGCCTTTAATAGTCTTCTGAAAGAAATGCTTTTTGATGCCTAGTAATATTAGATCTGCTGGTACTGTTATGTATAAATTATAATTCATAAGATGTAAAACTGGACCAAGATTTCAGAGAGATGTTACTTCAGTTATTGGAGATATTGCCTTTAGGCCTTGGTGAAAAGAGGAATCATATGAGCAACAAAGGGTGCAACTCTTAAATGATTCCAGGGTGCTGTGCCAATTGAAATGCTGGTCATGTAGTGTAGTTAGTATAGCAATGGCAAACTCCAATTAGCATGTAGTGTCATTATCTAATTCTTTTTGTTTGTGGATTGCAGCAACTATATCACCAGCTCTAGTAAAGCAGCTTCGTGAAGAGACAGGAGCAGGAATGATGGATTGCAAGAAAGCACTTGCAGAGACTGGAGGAGACATTGTCAAAGCTCAGGAATTTCTTAGAAAGAAAGGCTTAGCAAGTGCAGAAAAGAAAGCCAGCAGAGCCACTGCTGAAGGAAGAATAGGTTCTTATATTCATGATAGCAGGATTGGTATACTGGTAGAGGTGAACTGTGAGACAGATTTTGTCTCGCGAGGCGACATTTTTAAGGAATTGGTTGATGATCTTACCATGCAGGTGGCAGCGTGCCCTCAAGTACAGTATCTTGTGACAGAAGATGTTCCTGAAGAGATTGTGAACAAGGAAAAAGAAATTGAGATGCAGAAGGAAGATCTCTTGTCAAAACCAGAGCAGATCAGGTCAAAGATTGTTGAAGGGCGAATCAGGAAGAGGCTTGAGGAGCTGGCATTGCTTGAACAGCCCTACATCAAGAATGATAAGGTGATGGTAAAGGACTTTGTGAAACAGACCATTGCAACCATTGGTGAAAATATAAAAGTGAAGAGGTTTGTGCGGTACAATCTTGGAGAGGGCTTGGAGAAGAAAAGCCAGGATTTTGCTGCTGAGGTAGCTGCACAAACTGCAGAAAAACCAGTGGTAAAAGATCAGCCTGCTGTGGTGGAAACAAAGGAAACTGTTCAGAAGTAAGTGACTGCACTCTGTGAACTCTGTATTCTATAATAATGCATTGACTAATGCTTCGTCACGAGATTAGGTATTCTGAAATATATAGAGACTAATCCTAACATATTTACAAAAGGATTTTTTTGTTTTGTAAAGTGAAGATTATGCATTAACTTGACACAGTTTTAGCTCAGTATTAAAAATGAAGACAAGTATTAGTAGCCCTCCCATTATTTGATGGAAACTGGCGTAAATTATATACAAAAATTTTCGTTTCCTGCTTGTCTGAGCAGGTTTCATCTGAACTTCCAATCTTAACCTGTTGATGATTTGAAATCTGTTTCAATGTGAAGAGATCAAGATAATCAGTCTTTATAGCTAGTAAAATAATAGAAACTTTCCGAGATTTTTTTGTGTTATCTGACGACTGACAATTGGTGCCATTATTGGTTTCACATGGAATTTGTGCATATCGGAAATTTAAGTGCATCAATATATACTTGTTACATGTGCTTTCCTTTCTTAATTTTATTGCCAAAAGTCATTTGGTTGAGCAACTCTTTGTGATTGGGTGAAGGCCTTGGTTTGTACCCGGTTCTTAGGATCAGCAGATCTGTCTGTTCTTTTGGGGCTGTCTAAAGGGCGTTTATACAAGAAAATTCATTTTAATTAATTGGACATTTTTGCATGCACATGTAACTGCTCGTGAAAATCAAACTCATCCTACATATACTTGAATGGCAAGTCTTACATGTTCTCAACTCCTTATCATAGGCCACCTACGGCAGCTATCTCTGCTGCACTTGTGAAACAACTAAGGGAGGAAACAGGAGCAGGGATGATGGACTGCAAGAAAGCTCTCTCTGAAACTGGAGGGGATCTTGAGAAGGCACAGGAGTACCTTAGAAAGAAAGGCCTTGCAGCTGCTGACAAGAAATCAAGCCGGCTTGCAGCTGAAGGCAGAATTGGTTCCTACATTCATGACACCCGCATTGGAGTATTAATTGAAGTAAACTGTGAAACCGACTTTGTGGGTAGAAGTGAAAAATTCAAGGAGTTGGTTGATGATCTAGCAATGCAAGTCGTGGCCAGCCCACAGGTGCAATTTGTATCCATTGAAGACATTCCACAGGACATTAGAACTAAGGAAAAAGAGCTTGAGATGCAGAGAGAGGATCTCTTGTCAAAACCAGAGAACATAAGGGAGAGAATTGTCGAGGGGAGGGTCACAAAGAGGCTCGGAGAGCTTTCTCTTCTAGAGCAACCCTTTATCAAGGATGACAGTCTTTTGGTGAAGGACTTGGTCAAGCAAACCGTTGCTGCTCTTGGAGAGAACATAAAAGTCCGGAGGTTTGTTCGGTTCACTCTGGGAGAGACAGCTCAAGATACAAAAACAGAAACTGAAGCGTGAGATGGAAGCATGTCATCCCAAGCAGAAACATCAAAGAAAATTAGGGGAAGCCTTCTAAGCATCCTAGTGACAAAGAAGAATTTTGAATGAGAGAATAAGTTGATTCTTTTTGTTGTGATTAAAGCAAAGATAGCTTTTTAGTTATGATACATTTGATTTTGTTCGGTGAGAGGAGAAGCACTCAAATCTATTCTATGCAAAATGAGAACATGGAAATACAGTTCTCTGGAGGAATTTTCAAATTATTATTTTCGCAGTTTGTGAAGTCGTGTGAACATGGCCTCAAACCAGTAAATTGGATTATATAAAGGTCTCTAATAAAATTGACCAAACTTAGAAGCCTTAGAAAAAAAAAAAGAAATCATTTTTTAAAATTAATCAGACATTTTATAAAGATAATTTTAGATGTATTATTGGTTATCAGACACTTAATGATTGACAACAATCGAGTACTATCGAACATCAGATATTATATTGTCAGATGCTATTGATCTTCTAATATTTTATGTCAATATTGTTAAGTCATCTTGAGTACTATCAAACACTATTGAACGTTGAGCAAGGATAATGATATCCAAAAATTTTAGATGTGGATAATTTTTATCTACCCTTTAAACCTGGTTGATATCTAAAATTCTTTTTTTTATACCTAATAATGAACCTACAACGTTTTTCCCACGCTTTAGCAAAATGCGCTCTCTACTCTAGCGAATATCCGAGGATGATTAAAAAATTCAGACCGAGGAAAAGATAAAGATAATTAAAAGGTGGAGTGAGTGCAGAGGTAGGGAAAGCAACTTCGAGATCGAGGATAAGTAATTCTATTCTGTCCCTCTGATCCAAATGCGGACCATGGAAAGCTCCAATACAAACTCAAAAAGTACACAGGTCTCATCGTCTTAGTGTCTCACTCTCACAGATGCGTTTCCGCGTAAACACTCTCTCCCTCGGACGACAAACAAACACGAAACTCTAATAATTCAAAGGACAATGACTTCGTTGTGCTGATTGTAAAAGAAAAAAAGTTCCACTCCATGAATCAAGATGAGAGAAAAGCCTTCAATTGCTCAAGTACTTTTAACACGCGCGCATTCATTATGATACAAATCAATGCATTATCCTGATACAATGTCAACTGCCCTTTCCCTGATTCCTTTTGGGCACAAATCGCCAGAGGTCCACAGCAATATCCACTTCCTTCTTCTTATGAAATTTGTATAGTTGTGGAACATCATATCTTAGCTGAAAAACCAAAACAAAAATGTAAACGAGTAAGTGGCAATAAAGTTTTGGTGCCTGGCAATTCTGAGCACTAATACTAACATGCCCGACCAGATTCTGCTCATTCAGCAACCTATGAACAAAAGCCTCATAGAAATAGGCTTCTGTGAACAGACATCATTTTGTAAGATCACTAAATTGGGCTCCGATCAAAGCCATCTTCACCCACCTCACACAGAACCTCAGCACTCCTAGCATTAAAGTCCCGCAAGGCTGTTTTCTTCACATGCTGTGATGAAAAAAGAAAAAAAAAAATTCCGGTCATTGTTTGTCTGAAAAAATTCCAAAATATCAGTCACTTCACTGCCATATTTGGTATGCAAGCAAGTCACCATGTAAAAGATCCAGGTAAATCAATTACAAAATTCTAATGAACTGAGAAAGATTAGTCACTTATTGATTGATTTACCGTCCTCAATTTAACAAATCATAAATTGAGGTCATATGAAAACAGCAATAACAAGTTCTCAATGAATAGCTATGTGTTAAGTTGAGGTCATATGAAAGCCGCAATAACAAGTTCTCAATGAATAGCTAGACATTTCAATAAGAATGACTTACGTCTCTGGTGGAAGTCTTGTGCAAGGAATAGACTGCTCCAGAGGCAACCTAACACAACAGCCAATAACCAAAAAATATATCAATTCGATCATTTTGATCACATTGTGAATGAGGCATATAACAACAAATTTCAGTTCCTGTATTTACCTTCAAAGCCATACAGAGAAAATCCATATCAGCCCCCTTTTTCCGAGTTCCAAATGGAGGATTCATTACAACAGTATCAATTATGTGACCTATACAAGAAAAAAGGATCACAACATATTAGTTGAAAAATCCCACAATGAAGTAAACGGAGAAAATGTCTCATGAATTTATGTAATATTAGGTTTTTAACAAGAAAATTCATCGCTATTCACTTTTTTATGTCAAATACAGTGTATATCTTATTAATTGCACAAATTAGTAAACTAGATGTTACGTACCTTAATAATCAAATCTCCAACATAAATAACAAAAAATGCAGAGAATAAAAAATATCAGTAAAATAATTTCAGCGAAAATAAACTATGCAAGACGAAGCCTATTCTTAACCTTGTTATTCGCACCGACAATAACTAATAACACTTATGAACAACCATATCTGCCAACAGTCAATTTTCATCCCTAAGCACCTTTACTATATAAAGTAATGACTCTCACAATGGGAACATTGACACAAACAATCCACAATGAATTTACCTTTAACTTCAAAAATCATGAGATTAGAGAATAAAGAAAGCCCAAGTGGAGATAAGAACACAACATTGCAATTGTAAACAAAGAACACTTTATGTTACATAAGAAAAAGACCATAACAGGGAAGCCATATTGTTTATTAACAGTATCAAGTGTCAATTTTATCTAATAGAATCATATTAGTGAATGGAAATTACCATGCTGAAGATTACAGGATATGTATACTGCTACTTTTTGAATTAGTCCCCACTTTGAAACAAAGAGTCAATTACACTAAAGTTTCAATTCCAAGGACAAACATTTATGCATGTAAAGAGATGATATGGTTGGAGATGTTTTTACCTCTCCATTTTAGGTTCTTGATGTCACACTGAACAAAATTAATGTCCAACTGCAAGTTCAATTACCAAAAAAACAAGGCATCAGTTGTCCACAAGTGGCAGTGACTGTGCTAACAATTGAACCCAAAAATTAAATCAACCAGCACTTTATTAAAAACCTTATATATATAAAGGGGATCACAAAACCTAAAATTTTACAACCTTCTTTTTTCTTCTCTTAAGTTTAAGATAAATAAAAAAAAGAATAAAATAAAAATAAATAAGTAAAAAAAAAATTTGAATTGGAACCAGAAACCTTTGGCATTTGTGAGAACCTTTTGAATCAAATAGTGTAGTGATTCAAAAGGTTCTCCATCAAATTCCTGACTGTCGCTTGGAAATATACTGCAGACAAGAAAAGCTATAAACATAACTACTTATCAGGATCAAGAAAGACACAGAACCTCAAGATCCTCCGCATTTACTGATGCTATCTCGATACATTGTGAATCAATATCAACAGCAATGACCTGTCTGTTCAAAAAGTTAAGAACAAGCATAAGAAATGGAGAAGGGGAACTATTTGCCTAAAAATATCCTAACAAGAAGTCATCAGATGGATAAAACATTATACTGAATAGAAACTTTTTCTCCCATATTGTAAAGACTCTTTATCTGACAACAAAATAAGAGTTCAGCTCTTTTTAAAGGGCTATAAAAAGCCAAGAAAAAAAATATGTAGTTGAACTTGAGCATAATGCTTAATGGATAAATGAGCACAAACAAGCAAAAGGCAGAAACATGACTCACTCTGCACCCAAGAGAGCAGCTGCAGCACCTAATGTACCACACCCGCAACCAAAATCCGCCACTACCTTATTGCTCACATCCCCAAATGAATTTTCCGCCTGATCAATAGTAAAACATAAAAAATCACAAACACCCTCGTGCAATAACAATTCAATCCAAACTAATAAATAAATAATCATATAATAATCACGGCAACCAAAAATTGCTATGCCAATTGATTCACACATAAAACAAGCAGCCATTTGTCATGTTTAAAGTCCAGAAAAAAGACTTACAGCTTATTTTCATAATCAAAATAAAAGAAGTTCCAGCGAATCAAGTAATGAAGAAAATTGATACAAAGTAAAGAAGCGAGATACATACAGTGTAAAGCATGCGAGAAGCGATGTGAGGTCCGGTCGGGTATTGCTCCAGCTCCACCTGCAGTGAGAGAATTGATTGATTAAATGATGAACAAGTGGTGGAAATGTTTTAAAAAAATGAGAGAAAGAGATACCTTCGGATTGGAGAACTGTTGCAGGTCACCTAAGAAGCTTTCTAATTGCTTTAGCTTCATCTTTAGACTTTGGGTGGAGAATCCACACACCACAAGCTTGAAGATTCTTCGTCTTAAACCCTATTTTGGATATTCTTTTATTTTTTTTTTTTTTTAAATATTCATATATACGACGAGCTTTTGCTTTGTATTCTTTTTAAATATATAAAATCANGGAGAATCCACACACCACAAGCTTGAAGATTCTTCGTCTTAAACCCTATTTTGGATATTCTTTTATTTTTTTTTTTTTTAAATATTCATATATACGACGAGCTTTTGCTTTGTATTCTTTTTAAATATATAAAATCATATTCTATATTAAATACCAAACAATATAATTAATTGATTTTATTTTTCAAGAATACATAACTAGAAGCACTGAGCGGATTATTTACATTTGATTTAATTATAGACTATTTCTTTTTTTTTTATTTACCTAGTTTGAAATAGAGTAAAAAATTCCATTTAGAAATATTTTTTTTTTCAATTGAAAATTCTCGATAACAATAAAATGATACTTATTCGAATTAGGGACCAGATCTCATGTCAATTATAAAAAAACTCATTTGTTCCAACACCCCTTCCTTAAAAAAAGGGTTTGCTTTAAGACTAGAAAGGGGAAAAAAGAAAGAGACTGGTATGCTGATGCTAATTCCTCATCCTCAAATCAGTCCTTCCCATGGAGTCTTGTCCCAACGAATAGGTAATTATAGGAGTGAAATCTTGATATAATTTATAGAATTTGAAAAAGCAAATAACACAGAGACGAATTAAAAATGATAATTCTATAGATTTCTAAGGAAAAAATATAAATATTTCCTACATAACTCATAATATATGAAAACCCGTAATATATATGAAAATATCAACGTAATTTCATAGAGTCATTCGGTCTAAATACTATATAAAAATATAAGTTAGATGATAAATTGGGAAGTCAAGGTAATAACTATGAATAGTCATCAACTCCCCCGAAAGGGTAGAAGAATGGGACCTATTATGGGACATACAATGCATTACAGACGTATGATCATTACGCTTCAACCGGGACCTAAAAAATAAAAGGTCATAATATGGATAATTCCAATATTCAAATTCATATCGAGTATATAAGTAATTGATTTTCCTTTTTTAAAATTGAAACTTTCTAATAAATATTTATTTTTTAAATAAAACATGATAGAGGCTGTTTGGTTGGGTAAAAATATACGTAAGAATAGGAATAGAAATTGTGTATTTTCATTCTTACTGTTTTGTTGAAAAAATTAAACTAGATAATGGAAATCCCATCACCCTAGGAAATAGAATCAATCATTCCCCTAATCTCCATCAATCAATTTTTGATTTTTGGTTGGAATCAAAATAAAAACATATTTTTTATATTTTAAAAAAAGTTATAATTTTTTTTAAAGGTCAATTACTAAAAAATATTATAATATTTAAAAAAGGGATAATATCAAATAGTACCCTTATATTTTGACCTAATATCAAGTAAAAAATAAGTTTATCATTTCCATCAACTAGACCCATGAGGTTTACTTTTTTTAATCAACTGTTAATTTTAACCCTTAAAAATACATATTTGCCCTACTGAAATTTTTTTCCTTAATTTTAAAAAATTTTAAAAAATAAAAATAAAAATGTAGAAATTTGTTTATTATGGGAGTATAATTTGTTTACATTTTATTTATTTATTTTTTGTATTAGAATTGATAAAATAAATTTTAGTAGGGGTAAATATGTATTTTTTAGAGTTAAAATTAACTGTTGATTAAAAAAAGCAAATCTTAAGGGTCTAATTGATTAAAATGATAAATTTACTTTCTACTTGATATTAGATCAAAACACAAGGGTACTATTTGATATTATCTCATTTAAAAAATTAAATAAATTACAAAATTATAATATTTTTTAAAAAGGTAATAAATTAAAAATAAAAAGTTATAATATTTTTTTTTAAAAGGATAATAAATTAATAAATTATAATATTAAAAAAAGGTTAATAAATTAAAAAGTTATACTATGTAAAAAAAAGTTATAATATTTAAAAAAGATTAATAAATGGTTATAATATTTAAAAAATATTAATAAAAGGTTATAATATTTTTTGAGTAATTATCATTGATCACCTCTATTTTTTTTTTCACTCATATGAGACTTTTGTTCTTTTTATCTTCTTTCATCTTTAAGTTTTGAAAAAATCTATTCTCAAATCCTCCAGTTAAAAATTTTGTTAATTGATATTTATTAACTTGTATATTTCAATAAATTTATCATTTTATCAATACTAACACATATAAAAAATGACTTAATTTTTAAATGTTAATATTAAATTAAATGACTAAATTAGTTGTAACACATATTAACATATATTAAAATTACTCTTTATGGACGATATTAATACATATTGATATTTATTTTAAGGGTAATTTGATTATTTAATTTAATATTGTCCTTGAAAAAATTGTTATTTTTTATATGTGTTAGTAATCGTAAAATGGTAAATTTATTGAAATATGGAGGTTAATTGATGTTAATTAACATAATTTTTAACTGGAAGACTTGAAAATATATATTTTTTAAACTTAAGGACGAGAGAATATAAAAATGGAAAGAGTCTTATATGAGTAAATAAAAGGAAAAAGTAGGAGTGGTCAATGATAATTACTCAATATTTTTTATAAAAGGTAAAATAAATAAATAAAGTGTAAGTAAGATAGAAATTCATATTTTATGATAGCAATGATATATATTTATTATTATTATTATTATTTATTTTATTTATTTTTACAAATGAGTAATTTGAATATTTGATATTAATTATGATTTTAGATTTTTATAATCCAAAAAACTTCCATATAAATCATATTCTGATTCCATATCAAACCAAATATGAGAAATTGATAGCCATTCAGATTCCGATTCTATCCCATTCTCATTCTGATTTCGGAGCTTAAATCAACGAATCCTTAGAGGAATAAAAATGAGAATGAAGTATTTTCAGTCTTGTTATTTAGTTGAAAAAATAAATTAAATTAGAAAATGAGAATCTTATTATCTTATGAAAGGGAATCAGTCATTCTCCTCCACCTTATCAATCAAATTTGATTCATGATTGGAATAAAGATAAAAACATATTTTTTACTTTAAAAAAGTTATAATAAAAAAAGGTAAATTAATTAAAAATATTATAATATTTTAAAAAATATAAATAAATTAAATAAATTATAATATTTTTTAAAAAAGGTAATAAATTAAAACAAATTTATAATATTTTTTAAAAAAGGTTAATAAATTAAAAAATTATAATAATTTTTAAAAAAGTTAAATAAATTAAAAAATTATAATATGTAAAAAAATTATAACATTTAAAAAATATTAATAAAAGTTTATAACATTTTTAAAAAGTTAATAAATTAAAAAGAGGTTGTAATATTTTTTATAAAAGATAAAAAAATAAAGTTCAAGAAAGATAGAAATTTATATTTAATGATAATAATGATGTATATTCATTATTATTATTTATTTTATATATTTTTATAGGGGAGTAATTTAAGAATTTAATATTAATTTTAATTTTAGACTTTTTTAATCTAAACAACTTCCACAGGAATCAGATCCTGGTTCCATATTGAATCAAATAGGAGAAATAAATTATCATTTAGATTTCAATTCTACTCTATTCCGATTCTGATTTTGGAGTTTAAACCAAATGGATCCTTAGTAAATATGAGAAAACAGAAAGGTTATCTATGAATATATAAGGATCTAAGATAAAACAGTTCTAAAGAACATTTTTTGAGGTATTATTAATATGATAAAAATAATAAAGATAATAATAATATTGATATAATAAAATTACACTACATAAAAAATAAAAATAAAAAGAATTAACATAAAAAACTCGGGTACATATATATATAATTTTATTTTCCTTCATAAAAATACATATTTTATGTTTCCTGAAGGAGGTTGGTATATATAAAGCATTTGCCTATGGTATATAGCGCTAAACCCTGGGAGGTAAATGTAGTTGAAGAGCACCTGTTAGGGTTTCGCATCAGAGACTAAAGACTCCAGCCATACCTCTTCTATTGGTACCTGCTTCTCATCATCTCTATTAATTTCTATACACAAATGCATCGTTTCTAGGGTTTTATTTTCTCGATATTATTTTTAAATATTGCAACAGCGGAGGAGATTGTTTATTTTTGCATTCAATTTATTTTTTTTTTCCTTTTTTCTTTTTCCAAATACTCTGTCAATCTAGCGTCTCTTCTCTTTATTTATTATTTCCAAGCTCTATCGGCAGCTAAGAGAAAGGAGCAATATCTGCTTTCCGTTTTCTCCCTGCTAACGCCACCACCACCGTCTTCTCGGTCAATTGCCTTGGTGATGTCTCCCTCAATCTGTTAATCTTGTTTTTGTTTCGGTGTTGGTGGTTGCGAGTCTTGCTAAACTTGTGTTGTTGGATACTCCATCGTGATTAGAGCACTTCATAAATGGAACTTAATACTTCCATACTCACATAAGGCAGAAAAATAAAAAAGTTTTTGGTTTATTTGAATTGTTTTGTTTATTGTGTTCATCCCTTTGATTTGTGGAAAAAATTGCAAATTGATGTTGGAAGATATTTGGTTACAGAAGATGACCCTTCAGCTTGTTGCTTGTGTGATTGTGCATTAAGATTGCTTTGATAAATAGATTGATGTTGGAAGAAATATATTATTTTACTTGGAGTTTTAATTGTAAATGTCAATAACTCCATTTATTCATTCAATAGTGGTGGAATGGACGTTTTGTAAAGCTTGAACCATTTGGATGATGATTTCTATGTAATTTGTCACCAGTGAGAAGATGACTTTGTCCGATGAAGAAATTAAAAGACTTTTCAGAATCCGAAAGACAGTGATGCAGATGCTGAGGGATAGGGGTTATTTTGTTGGAGACTTTGAGATCAACATGACCAAAGAACAATTCCTCTCGAAATATGGTGAGAACATGAAAAGGGAGGACCTTGTTATAAATAAAACTCTGCGGAACAGTAGCTCTGATCAGGTACACATTAGGTTGTTTTTTTGTATATTGCAATTTTTGCAACCAAGTTGACTGTATTTCTTCTTGATCAGTTTGTTTCTTGTCTCTTTCAAAAAAGATATGATCAAATTTACTGTGGAAACATGTGCCATGCATTTTTGTTCCTTCTTTTTGTTTTATCCTCATTGGTTTATTTATGTGCCAGATTTATGTTTTCTTTCCCGAAGAGCAAAAGGTTGGAGTCAAGACAATGAAGACTTATACCAATCGTATGAAGTCAGAGAATGTTTTCAGGGCAATTTTGGTGGTTCAACAGAATTTGACTCCCTTTGCTCGGACATGTGTAAATGAGATCTCTACAAAATTCCACTTGGAGGTATTCCAGGTAAAATAGTTGCTTCTATGTTTTGGACACTACAAAATCCTATTTGTTACATTCTTGGCAGTGTACTTGACTATGTGGGAAGGTTCATCTGATGATTGCAGAGTTTTGTAAAATTATCTGTGTATTTGTGGCCAACACTAGCTACTCCTCAGTTGACGCACTAGGGTATGTAAAGATGTGTGCCCAAAAAAAAAAAACTATGATTTGTATTGTTTTTAAGCCAATACTAGGTACTCCACAGTTGACGCACTAGGGTGTGTAAAGATGTGTGCCCGCCCCCAAAAAAAAAACACTATATTTGTGTTGTTTTACTAACCTAGGACTTTGGTTTTATACTATGGATTACAAGGGTAAATTAGGAGACTTTTTCAATGCCTGTGATCCATCTTTTTGAACTGGATAAAGGTTTTTCTTGGTCTTCATGTGCAGTAATGGTACTGCTTGACTTTTTCATATGATTTTGTCGCCTCATGGATGCAGGAGGCAGAGCTTCTGGTCAACATTAAAGAACATGTTCTCGTTCCTGAGCATCAGGTGCTTACAAATGAAGAGAAGAAGACTTTGCTGAAAAGATACACAGTGAAGGAAACACAGGTCTGTCCTCAAATTTTCAAGATATACTTTGTTTGCTGGAAGGTGTCATTTGATCTAATTTGCTTAAGTACTGTCTTAAATGAAAATTTTCAAATCCTTGCATGGAAAAGTTCCTACGGAATGGAGTGAAGTTATAACTAGTCATAGTTACGCTGCTACTTTGAAAGCTACTGCCTCTTTTGAAAAAGTTGCTGTGTCAAATTTTTATAAAGACAGTTTGATTGTTTTCCAGTAAAATCCATTCATTTTTACCAGGGTCTCTTTTGATGTACATTATTCATGCCTTTTGGTCTCTTTTCTCTCTGATTTTTATTTTTCAATACTGGAATTTTAGCTTAAACTTTCAGGACACATATAGATACATGTCCAACCAAAAACTTGAGGATTGATTCTACTAGAATACTGATAGGGATATTTGTTGAAATTTTTGCTTATAGATGGCTTAGTGATGTAGAACTTAAAAAGGAAAATCTCAAGGTCAATATTACATGAATATTTTCTTTGCCTTCCAGTGGATCTATTCTGATTAATAACTCATTGATTTTTTTGAATGTTGCCTTATGTTGTGTGACATCCCATATTGATTGGTAAGAATAAGTTGTGACATCCTATATCGTTTGAAAATGATATGTTTGGATAAGTTAAGTACCCTGTGAGTTCCTTAAGTTGTTTGAGGTTTTTTGGGTTGCAAAGCCCAAGAACAAAACCGTGATTGATTGTGTATCCAAAGCGAACAATATCCGACAGTGGGACAATTTGACATCCCACATTGCGAATAATAAGTTTGGATACGTTAAGTATTCTATGAGCTCCTTTAAGTTGTTGGAGGTTGCAAAGTCTAAGAACAAAAACTGTAATGGACTGTGTGTCCAAAGCGAACAATATTCGATAATTGACTGGGGTATTATAGAATGGTATTAGAGTCCATTACAACCGAAAATATGCGGATGTGATTGGGAAGGATAAGTTGTGATATCCCTCATCGTTTGAGAATAATAAGTTTGCAACATTGTTTGGGAATAATAAGTTTTGATAAGTTAAGTACCTTGTGAGTTCCTTAAGTTATTAAAGACCTTTTGGGTTGCAAAGCCTAAGAACAAAAGCCGTAACGGATTATATGTTCAAAGCGGACAATATCTTACAGTGGGACGGGGTGTTACATGTTGTCTTTAGAGATCGTGTCCATTTGTATTTTGATGAGATATTGTCTTAATTTATATTAACAAAAACTTCTGCTCTAGTTCATTAAGTTATACTTGGTACTAAAAAAACTTAATATACCGCTTTTATTTGGTCCTGAGAGTTATGAGCTCTTCATCCATAATAATTTTTTCCTTTTGGAATGGTATGCCTTGTGGACTCTTCTTTATTCAGAGCATATTAGTTTAAAATCCTACTTGAATGGTTATTTGTTGTGTGAACAACTATAATGAACTATTCTTACTCACAGGTTGGGTGGCATGCAATTTCAAAAGTAGTTCATTTTGCTTCTGTTAATCCTGTTAATTTTGATGATTTATTGTTGCTATTTTCTTGGGACGGTTGGATTTCAGTTGCCTCGTATCCAAGTTAGTGATCCAATAGCAAGATATTATGGGCTGAAGCGTGGACAGGTTGTGAAGATTATACGACCGAGTGAGACTGCTGGCCGTTATGTCACCTATCGTTACGTTGTATAAGTATTTATCTAATAGGCTTAGTTATCACTTAAATGAGCATCGTATACCTGGCTTGAGGTGGAACTGCTTTGATGACAATGGCGAGGCAAACCCCTGACCATTTGGACCTTAAAACAACTGGTGATATCGGTTCAAAAGGAGTCCTTATTTTTTGTTCAGTTGTGAGTTTAGGGTTATCTCATGTTGTTAAAAAGGAAACGCCATTTGTTGTTCTGGAGACATTTTGGTTTGGAATATATGAGTAGTTTTATTATTGCATAAAATTATGTTGGCATGTAAATGATCGTTGTAACTTATGGTAGGTAGGATTAATATTTTCAACTTGTGGTTATTTACTACTAGTTGAACTCTAAAGAACCTGTTTTCTCCGTGAGATAAAACGGTTTTGAAGGCAATGCATGGACCAATGGCCATGGCAAAGTGGGTAGGTGTTTAGGACGTTAACCTCTCATTCCCTTAAAATAATTTGTGTAAATTTTGTTGTATTTGAAGTTTTGAACTGTCCTTGCATACATAAGTAGTCATCTATGCTAATTAATGATTTACTTTGTTTATAGTAGCAAATTTTTCATATTCCACTTAATTTCACCTCCATTTACGCAAAGCTGATGAGCAAAGCAATAATTTACAAGAGAACTGTAGAAATTTCAACATGACAGTTGCTTTGCTATCCATCATATATTCCAATACCAGAGTTCAATGTACTCAATTCTATTCCATAAAGGAGAGACGAAGTTGCTGCATCAAACAGAAAATTTATACACGGTTTTTATGGTCCCGCGCAGCCAGCAATCATGATACATTAAAGAGGAAGACGAAGGGAAGGACAAACCTACTAATAAATCCTTCATCAACTGTCTACAACATTATATCTTGCCTACTATAATGTCTTCTTAGAACAATTAGTCTTCAATATTCAAGAGCTCACATAATAGGTTTTACACAATTAGAGATTTTCAACACTCATACAATAGCATCTATGATCGTCTTTGCCCACAGAGAATATTTGGTCCATCCGGGCAACAGCAGTACAACACCAGACTAGTTCCGGTTTTTGCACTTCTCCATTGCTCTTGGAGCTGCAAGAAGCAGATACAGAAATATTTGTTACACATTTTGTCCAGAGCTGATTGACTAAAGCAGCATTTATCTCTAATAGAAGTCCTAATATTTAGATCCAAAGTTAGCAAATAGAGTATTGTGCATTTCTTAGAGCGTACCTAAGCCAATAGCCTCTGAACTCTTCATTATCCTTAGCCTCTTACAAGTGTCAGTGAACATCCTGCAACAACAAATAATAGGAAAATTAGGGAGAGACGTTCTTACGCTTATTTTAGGCCCAGTGTGGTTGTCAGATTTTGAATTGGATTAGGTGAATATTCTAGCTATTTAACAGCTAACTCAACGAAACTTTTTAGGTTCCATAGAGGAATAGTTTTTGATTCCGTAAAGATAGTCGACGAGCAATTTTCAAAGAAAAATGCTATTAACAGATCAACTGAATTGCTATTAACAGATCAACTGAAAGCCATTGATGCAATATAGGGAGATTGCTGGCTCCTGTTTGGGCCGTTCAACGTGATTCTGAAGCAAATAAAACCCAAGATCCCTTGCTTGAGGAAAAAGAATGTTTTATCATTTATGTAGAGATTACTATGGGATTCTAAATAAGAATGCTTCTTACTCATGTCACGTTTCTGAAGTGAAGAGATCGACAAAAAAAATGGCAATTTGGTTACAACGGCAGATGAACCATTCTTAGATTAAATAAAGCAGCCTCGCCTGTTTTTAGATGTACTGTCTGCAAGATCTTTCGCTAATCCCTTCCCAATCCAGAATAACCCAATTCTAAAATTAATTAATTAACTTGAAGTACCAGAGCACCATTCAATTCATCCAACCTAGACATGTCTTGACTAGATTTTTACAAAGATTACAAGTTGGGATCACAACCTATATAAATTCTAGGCACTATCACTAGAAATCTACAAGAAGGATGAGTTGAGAACCACACTTACTCCCAGGGAACATCACCAACCAACATCCAATCACCATCCTTGTCTTCATATGTGAGTACATATTCAGAACCATGGAGGAGATCCATTAATCGACTTTCAGTGAATCCATCTCGGCCGGGAATATTGTGAGAGCCACACTGACCTGAACCATACATTCATAAACAGAAATTAACTTCCCTCAACCCAAAATTGCTCAAGTTTTTATTATTAAGAGAGAGGCAGAGAAGCAATAATATGCATGTCCACAAGTATGCTTGCAAAGGAAAAGAATTTCAATTGACGGAAAGGCAAACAAAGAGTTGTACCAATGGTAAAGCAGCCGAACATCTTTTCTAGAGCTGAAGAGAGTTCCGTATAGCTGCCATAGGTTTTGAGGTCAACTTTCCTCAGGTAGGGAGCACCGTCCATACTGACTTTGACATACAGACAACCCAATCCCAGCCTGGCTTCAGAATCTTCATCATTTTTGGGAGAATGGGAAGTCATTGTATTCTTCCGGAAAGAACGAATTGGAGGCCATCCCACAACCTGTGCCCTGTCACAAAATACACATGGGGGATCAGAGTTTGTTGTAGCTTTCTTCTGAAGGAACCTCGATCAACTTCTTTTTCCTAACAAATGAAATTACAGACTTGAAATCAAACTAAGAGATTCAGTTTCCTCTGTGAAAGCCCATAGATTGAAATTTTCAATGCGCTAACGCAGGTCAATATCTGGAAACTAGACTATAGGCACAGTAAAACCTTGTTCTGTTGTCACTTCCGCTAGCAATTATGCAGGACAGCCTTAAAAGTGAATATATGGAAGCAAAGGCACGGTTAAGCGAAGTTCAACTTGAATCACCAGCAACACAGAAGCATAAATCAGCAAGATGCTAAGGAAATTAAGCATGTTCAACAACAACAAACATAAATTAAAAGCCCCTAGCACAGACCAACCAAGGGAAAAAAACGTTTCGGTTCCAACAATTTAAAAATAATAATAATAATTTCTCTCCGTAAAAAGAAATAAATACTCAAAACCAAGTAGACATACAAGTAAATGAAAAAAAAAAAAAAAAAAGTCTTGCAGGAAAAAGTAAAAAATTGAAAAATATAATATTGTAGTTACTTTGAAGAAGAACCAATCCCATGAGGCTTCTTCTCCTCCACCACCACCACCGGCTTTGGCGCCTGAACACCACCACCCTCTTTCACAACCGGACCTCCCAAACCTGAATTGGAACCCGCAACACACTTCCCACCATTATTAGCATCACCACCTCTTGGAGAGTACAAGGCACCAGCAACAGCTTCAGATCCACCACCACCACAACTTCCGGAGAAAACCCACTTGCCATCAATAGCATCAGAGAAACCCCTTTTAGCCCCTGACCCAACAAAGCTTTTCAGTGAGAGAACCACTGAGTTCCCATTCTTGTTGCTATTCTCACTCTCCCTTTCCGGCGACTCTGACCCCGGTAACCCCAGCCTCAACTCCGTTGCTTTCAGGTTCAACCCAGAGTTCTCCATTGAATTTGGAACCTCTGATGACGACAAGCCGATGTAATCATGCTCTACTGGCATAGACATCAAAACAACAACTCAAACACTCACAAAACATCAAACAAGTTTCAAACTTTAAAGAAAAGAGAAAAAGAAAAAGACAACTTTGGGTTAGTGCTATGAAGAAATGAAGTTGATGATTATTAAGGATGAAGTGAAGTTAAGCAAAGCAAAGCAGGGAAGCTTCTTTGGTTCTTTGGCTAATCTCTTTCGTTTCGTTTCTATATATTTCTCCCACCACTGTAACTAAGAAGCCGAAACAATAAAAAAAAAAAAAGCTTTTAACAGTATTTTATTGTTCGAGTACAATGCAATGGGGAGTGAGAGTTTTAGCTTTTTTATTTTATTTTGATTACTCCTTTTTATAAATAAACTATGATATTAAGTAATACTTTTTAAAACTTTTTGTGGGCAACCACTCCGACGAGGCACAGAAAGTTCCCGGCAAACTTTCCGATACTGCCCTTTTTTTTAATTATTTTTAATAAAGGACCAAAAGACGAGAGCTAAGGTGCGCCGAGAACAGAGGGTGACATGGACAAATGTGCTAAGGTGCGCAAGGACAGCGTTTGCATGCAGGCAGGGTGAAGGGCAGAAAACGAAAGGACGAAACGTGATGTTTTAATTTTCTCGGATTTTGAAGAGGGAAAATCGCTGCGAAAGAAAATATGTTTAGAGATACTTTGGCGGATTCAATGTTTGGATGCCGGAAAAAGTTAAGAGTAGTCGTAGAAAGTGAGAAGGATTTTGAAGAAAGCTGAACTAGAGGAGGGAAAAACAGAAAAACGGCAGTTTGACAAACTGAAAAGAGATCTTTGTCTCTCGTCTCAATACTTGAAAGAGAAGTTACGACTCTCTCTCTCTCT
>JANKKB010001979.1:0-10406 GCA_026225775.1 Bursera palmeri
TTTTTTTTTTATTTCTTATAATTTTTAAAAAATAATCTATGGTAGAAAATCGGATGAGAATTGCTATAATATTGGGTTTTTGTAAGAGATGTCAACTTCCTATTTTTTTTTCCCCGTTTTTTCTTCGAAAAGAGTGGGTGTCTGTGTAGGACCCTCGTACCAATTTTGTTCTTGAAATCTTCCCCACTACTATCAACCATTTTTGATTGACTTCTGTACTAAGATCTGAAAACTACTTTGTACTTTGTAGCGAGAGTGAGAGGTCCCTGAGACTACAAAAGGGAAAAAAAAAAAAAAAAAAATGCAGTCCTCGCTNACTTTGTAGCGAGAGTGAGAGGTCCCTGAGACTACAAAAGGGAAAAAAAAAAAAAAAAATGCAGTCCTCGCTTTCATGCTTAAACGCAAGGCTCAATTTCCAACTAAAGACAAAACAAATTTCAAGCAGCGATCCATCAAGAAATGAACTCCTACAATTCAACTCTATTTATTCTCCCAAATCCTCAAACCAACTCATATTAAGATCCCAGTTCCAATCACCCACTTGGAACCCACCAACGAATCTCACCCATTTTTCAACCCCTCCTCGTTGCGGCATTTCGTCGGAAAGTTATGACCCAACGGCCAACCGAAGTTTTCGGGACTGGGTTGAGTTGATTGGTGAAGCTGTATCCACTGCATTTCCAATATGGGTATCTTTGGGTTGCTTGTTGGGTTTGATGAAGCCAAGTTCCTTCGACTGGGTCACTCCAAAATGGACCATCGTTGGCCTTACTCTCACCATGCTTGGTATGGGCATGACTCTCACCCTTGACGACCTTCGTGGCGCTTTTTCCATGCCCAAGGAAATCATTTCTGGCTTTGTGCTTCAGTACTCGGTCTGTGCTTTCTTTTCTTTAATAGATTACTGATGATAGATGGGTTATCTACCGTTACGAAATAGTGCAGATATTTGTTATATGTTACCACCTCAATAGGTTACGGATAATAATTGTTATAAGTTTTTGAAATATATTGATTGTACGGAAATGTTCCCGAGATTCTAGGAGGTTAATTGTTTGGTAAATCTAATGATGTTTTTTTTACCCTTAACCAAATTCTTGCCTTTCACCCCTTGAATCTCATTTATCAACTTGGAGAATTCAGTAACTCATCCCCTTACAATGCTTTTCTCTTTATCTCATTTCTGTTGAAACTTCTTTATGCACTTATAAGCATAGACTGACTTGCTTATGATATGTGAAGACACCAAAAAAGAAATGATAATGAAGTAGCCTAAAAATTTAACCCATGAAATTTAGCCAGAAAGGTAAAAAGAAAAACGAAAAGGAATGTTAAGCATTTGAAACTTTAACTATACTAGTATTTCTCAGCATTCTTCCATATAACTCTAGGCACAATGGTGGTCTGAAGTAATCATTATTAGTCTTTAAACTCTGTCTCAAGCTCTCTTGACATGTTGGTTTCCAATAGCTTCATTTGTATTTTTTACATTTTGAAGCTAATGCGAGGGAAAGTTAAATGATTTAGAAATTTTTTCTGCAGTGTCTTAAAGCAATAGGGCTACAATTAATTTAAAAAAGGATTTAACTTGAGTCTTTGGAAATATGATGTAAAATACTTGTACTAAATTAGAGGCTGGGTGACTGGTGCAGGTGATGCCAATATCAGGATTTCTAGTGAGCAAGCTTTTAAATTTGCCATTATATTATGCGGCTGGTTTAATATTAGTTGGTTGCTGCCCTGGTGGTAAGTGTGTTTGTCATTCATAGACTTCACTTTACTACTCCATCCTCTTTGACCCTTTTTTATCCCTTGTTTGCAGGTACAGCAAGTAATATTGTCACTTATATTGCACGGTGTGTGAATTTGTGAACAAAATAATTAGTTTCCTCCTTTTCTTATGTCTGCCCAAGGCAGAAGTTCTTATGTCCTTTTTGTTTTCCAGGGGAAATGTGGCACTTTCAGTGTTGATGACAGCAGCAAGCACTCTATCAGCTGTGGTGGGTAGACTAATGTTGCTATCCCATCCTATGCTTCTTTCCCTTGATTTAGACATATTACATGGTCTAAATCTACTTCTCTATCATTTCCCTAACAGATTCTCTGCCAAGAACTTTTTTTTTTTGTTTCTATTTTTATTTTACATTTTCCCGTTTGATTTGAGGACTAAAGTCTTTTCTCTCGTAATGCATATAAGTTATCATGTGACAAATAAACATTACATTTTCTTGTTTTCGACCATATAACATTTTTAGAAATTTTTTATTCACATATATTAACTGGAGCAGTGTTCCATAATTACTGCTCATCAGGTACTTCCTTGAGACTATATTTACCTTTGACAATATAAGGTGAATCTTGTTTCTCCCATTTCATGTTTCAGGTTATGACCCCCTTTCTTACAGCTAAACTTGCTGGACAATATGTTGCAGTGGATGCAGCAGGACTATTAATGTCCACTTTGCAGGTGAGCTGTCATGCCATTTTGTTATTTCTGTCCTGTTGTATAGTACTACTGTTACTAATTGTGCTATGCCTGTAGGTCGTGCTTCTTCCTGTACTGGCTGGTGCATTTCTAAACCAGTATTTCCAAAGCCTGGTTAAGTTTGTCTCTCCATTGATGCCACCCATTGCTGTGGGAACTGTTGCAATTTTATGTGGAAATGCAATTGCCCAGAGTGCTTCTTCAATCCTTATGTCTGGTCAACAAGTGGTGCTAGCTGCATTTCTTCTTCATGCATCTGGATTTTTCTTTGGTTATGTGCTCGCAAGGATGCTTGGGATTGACATAGCATCATCTCGGACCATCTCTATTGAGGTTGGCATGCAGGTAATAATTATTATAAAAAGCTTATTTTTAAGAGAAAGCAACTATACTTTGTTTCATCTAGAGATCCTCCACTGCATTCCACATCAATATATTTGGGATGTCAATGTCATATTGCTGATTGTTACTTTTAATATCTATATAACTACATATCTTGCTTTCAGTGAAATTTGGTGTTCTGTATTATTGGTTGAACGAGATGAAAAACTTTACATAAAGTAGCTGCTCCCTAGTCCCTTCTGTTCTTACTACAATTATTACTTGATTAGAGTTCTTATTAGTGCATTTAATTTTCCAGAACTCAGTACTAGGAGTTTATCTTGCCACTCAGCACTTTGGAAATCCTCTTACTGCAGTACCTTGTGCAGTTTCTAGCGTCTGTCACTCGATCTTTGGAAGTGTATTAGCAGGAATTTGGAGACGAACGGCACCCAAGCAGAAACAGGATTGAAAATGAGAGTCTTAAAATTGTAGATAACCTCTTGAGTAGCTCTGGATCATTTTCCCTTTATTTTGTGTTGTAGACTTATTTGTGTGGTAATTTTATTGAACATTAGCTCTTGAGGTTGATACTGTACCATTCCTCATTTTGGAAAGGCAATATGCCATAGATTCTTCTGCTGAAAGCCTGGAACTATCTTAAGGCTGAACTTGGTGAACGCGCTTTTGCTGGATGTACCAGTTGCTTGTGCTAAAACAAGTTTGGCAGCAGATTTGGATGTAGAAAAGTGAGAATAAAATATGATTTGGCAGCAAACAACCAAGATTATTTACCAAAAGAAGAAAGAGAAGTATAACAGACGCCAAGATCATGAAGTTTTGAAGTGTTAACAAAGCTTTATTTTTATTTATTTGTCAATTTATTTTAAGGGTTAGTCAAGTTTAACATCAAAAACAAATATACTATAAGTTATTAGATGCGTGATGTGAGACAGAGAAGCAGCCAACGAGTAGTTGCTGAACATCGTGATAAGAAATTGCTCATCAACTTTGACATGTTTATCAATTAGAGACCTTTAATTTAATGTCATTCTCAATGCTTTCTAACAATTTATATAAATGGGTANCATTAGTTTTTTTTTTTTTTTAAATTGAGTTGGTTAAAAAAATAAAAAGAAAGATTTTGTTAAAATTTAAAAAAAAAAAGTTCCTTTAATTATTACAAATTCTCTCAACTTAGTAATTAGATAATTAACCCAAAAACTAATAAAGAGAACCAACTCACTGTCTAAATACATCTGCACATTTATAGAATTGGAAAATTTACAATTATTTCTTAAATAAATTTCAAGAAAACACTTAACTTCATAATTTTATTGAATTAATACTTATCCCTAAAAATTAACACTTATCCCGTAGATTTTTGGGGAATAAGTGTTAATTTTTGGAGAAAAAATATTAATTTTTAGGAGATAAATATTAGTTTAATAAAAAAAATATAAGGTTAAATATTTTTCAAAATTGATCTGAATCGAAGAGATATCCTTTATAGAATTTGAAGCGTCCCCGATGAGGTGACTATTCACGCCTTGCCAAACTATTTACACTTGCACAAAGAGATACTCTTCGCCCAATATTTTTCATCTTATTTCTCTACCAAATAGACTTTTATTGTATGCGCGCTTCTACTTTCAATACAAAATTAGTGAATTAATAGACAAAGAAGCTGAAAATAATATTTTTATTATATAAATAATTAATTTAAAAGAGTATTTTTACGAACGTTGTCTGAGAGCTCTGAAAAAAATGTGGTTAAGAGTTCAATAAAACTTTTAAGACTAGGGGGATTAATTGTTTTGCAAATCTTAGGGGATAACATGAAATTATTTAATCCTAAATTCGTCCGAACTTTGNGGCGGGTAAAATCATATGTATCCAAAGAACAAAAATTTTGTTTTCGTTTGAGATTTGGCGCCAACCGCCAACTCCAAAACCTTAAAACTATCAAAACTTGAAAAGAATAAGATTCCTTAATCCCTCCCTCCCGCCACTCTTCTCGGTTTAATAATTTAACTCAAAACCTCAAAATCATTCAATCCAGATTCAATCACAAGGACGAACTTTCTCGGGAATATTTTCTCATACTTTCACCCACTTTCCCACCACTACAAAAGCCATCTGTTTCTTCAACATGGATACCGAGTTCGAAGCCTTGCCTCCTATCAAGAGGTTCAGGCTCATGCAACAACGAAAGCAGGAGGAAAATCAAGAATCTAGAGAATCTATGGCGGCTACTACGCATAAACTCTGCCTTCCGGCAAAGAAGAGGAGAGAAGCTCTACTTTTTTCTCAGTCTGATGATACCGGAGCTGTCGGTTCGATTACAACGTATTGTTTGCCGGCTAAGAAAAGGGTCTGGGCTCTTCATCCTGATTTGGTTTCTGATAAACCCTCGTTTCCACTTGATCTCAACCTCGAGTGGAAGCCAAATGAGGTGAAAGAGGAGTCAATGAAAATCCCAGTTGATCAATCCACTCAAACCATCGTAGACCAAGAAGTGGAAGAAGATAGAGAGAAGAAAAACGAGATCTTGGTGCTGGATGAGATCAGTGAGTTTAGCCACAAATTCAATCTTGAAAATAGAAATCAAGAAGAAGAGGATGATGATGATGGGATTGTGTGTGCAATATGTCAAAGCACAGACGGGGACTCAACGGACCCGATTGTATTTTGTGATGGGTGTGATCTGATGGTACACGCAACTTGCTATGGGAATCCGCTTGTTAAAAGCATCCCAGAAGGTGATTGGTTTTGCGCTCAATGCTTGGGTCAAACTGAAAACAATCATAGTATACTTCGTTGTTGTTTATGTCCGGTGAAGGGCGGTGCAATGAAGCCTACGAATGATGGGTTGTGGGCTCATGTGGTTTGTGCGGTTCTGGTTCCCGAGGTGTTCTTCCAGAACCCAGATGGGAGAGAGGGTATTGATTGTTCGAAAGTGCCCAAGACAAGACGAGAAAACAAGTGCTATGTTTGTCGGAGCAAAAGAGGTTGCGCACTTGAGTGCTCTGAGCCTACGTGTCCTCTACGGTTTCATGTTACTTGTGGGTTGAAAGAGGATCTCTGTATTGAGTACAAAGAAGGGAAGAAGGGAGCTGTTGTTGCTGGCTTCTGCAAAGACCATTCTCAGTTATGGAAGAAGGTAAATTATATCAAAGATGTTTTGTTTTGTTTGAATATGATTTGTATTCACTTGTGTAGATGATGATGTGTTGTGTGCCTTTTGTTCTTTGCAGCAACAACAAACAGGAAAATTCAAGATTGTGGCCAGAGAAGAGCGCAAGAAGTGACCAAATTGTTGGGCTAACAAGTCTTGTAGCATGGTGTTTGATGGAAATTCAGAAATGGATTTGTCCCTCTAAAAATGGCAAATTTCTAACTTTAATCTTTAGATGAGATGATAATTTATTTTAGATTTCTAGGCTTGATGGTTTTGATGCTTCAATACCTGATTTTTTTTTTTATTTTTTTTTTTTATTTTAACAGTTGATCGGTACAAAACTTCAGTTAATTTTATGTTTTTGTCAAGAAAAATTTGGTGGGTTCCTCTAGATGTTACTTGGTGTTTCATTTTGGTGAATGATTATTGTCTCAATATAGCATTTTCTTCAAATAATATTTTGATTATTTTCCGTGATTGAATGGGAGCCTCTCTACCATGTGACTTGCATTCAAAATTTTGGATGCTTTAAGCAAATGGTATCGAAAATCTAATGATTCCATTCAAATCCTTTTGGCAACTACGAACCTTCTTCCGTTTTGTGAGTGGCCTGTGAATGGTGCTGATGGATGTGGCCCAATTAGTAGAGAAATTAAAAGTAACAAACAGCAGCATGACATTTTAAAGAAACCTCTTGTGTCGCCTTATAATAATTAAAATGAAATTATTCAAAACGATTTTTGGTTAGGTGATGGAAAGATTTTCAGTAGGTAACTCAATCCAATCGACTACTTAATTACATTTGTAAAGTCAACAAAGATAATATATTTGGCAGGAAATTACATTTTTTCCCTTAAATTTTGAAGAAAATATGATAAGACCTACTACTTGATGTAAGTAGCAACAAAACCCTTTTTTTTTCAAAAACTAAAAACAATCTTAGATATATAGAGTTTAATACCCTATATTGTCATATTATATTTGTAATAATAATGAAATTTTATAAAATCTTAAAAAAAAAACTTAGAAAAATAATAGTTTACAAAAACGTTTTATAAATTTATAAAATTTAAAAGAATAAATAGAAAATCTTTGTGTCATTCATAATTTGCTAAATATTTTATGGCTTGATTAAATTTCTAAGTTTTTTTTACATGTTTTCTGTTTCAATTTTATATGTTTGATATATGAATCATATATGTATATATATATATGTACAAATTAAAAGAGAGTATTAATGTCTTTATACGTAATACTATGGATTTTTGTTGAAAATGAGGGATTTTATTGTTATTTATCGAATTCAGAGGATGAACCATGATTTTCTCGAAACTTATGGGCGCAATCGATTTCTCCTATGTTTGGCTAAGGTTAGGTGGAGACTGAGAAAGTGACACTCGAGCAGTCTGCAATTTTGGTCAAAAACCAATAGTAAGAAAGGTGTTGCTAGCATTCTTGGGGAAATTTGTGCAAGAGAAGATGGCCAAATTGGGAGCTTCACTACTTGTCCCTTGTGTTCAAGAGTTGGCCAAGGAGCCTTTGGTAACTGTCCCTTCTAGATACACACGTCCAGACCAAGATGCACCAATCATTTCTGATGCTGCTGCTTTGGTCTCTGAGATCCCAGTTATTGACATGCAAAGCTTCTCCTCTCAAGAATTACAGGATTCTGAATTACTCAAGCTCCACTTTGCTTGCAAAGAATGGGGTTTCTTCCAGGTAATATAAACTCCTTTCTCTAGTCTTGTACCTTAACCGGACCAATTAATCAATTATCTTTATCAAATGGGAACTTCTTCTCTCATATGATCTATGATCAAGATTTCAATCAAAGAGGATAAAAGAAAGGCAAATTTATATGACTGCTTTTGTTTGAATTGCAAATTGCATGAAGCTGTTAATTAGGATCCATCTTTACCTACACATACTTCAACTGCTTCCATTGCCAATAGAAATAAGGAGCCCATGTTAATTCATTGGTTTGTGTATGCTATATTCTTGAAAATGAATTAATTTGACCATGTTTCAGTTAGTAAATCATGGAGTGAGCTCATCATTTCTAGATAAAGTAAAGACAGAGGTTCAGGAATTCTTCAATCTGAGCATGGAAGAGAAGAAAAAGTATTGGCAGCATCCTGAAGAAGTAGAAGGATTTGGACAAGCCTTTGTTGTATCAGAGGAACAAAAGCTTGATTGGGGAGACATTTTCTTTGTCACAACTCAACCACTCCATCTCAGGAAACCTGATTTATTTCCTAAGCTCCCTCTTCCCCTCAGGTTTTCTCTCCCTCTCTAATCTCTAGCTTGTGCATTTGTTGGTTGCCTTCATTTTTTTCACCCACCTGTAAACAAACCCTAGCTTGAACCAGGCTGGCCATGCTCATGGCCCATCTGACTTTTTATGGTTTTAAACATTTTTTCTTTTTTTTTTTTTTGCTATTTATGTTAATAGGCCTAGGCCATCTAGTTTATGGGTTATAATAACAATAACCCTTGATACCTCTACGTACATTAAATTATGATTGGAGATCGGGAGTGGGATTTAATTTTGTTCTATAGATGAAGGGCAACTTTCGTACAAATAGCTGCTTATGTAAATTTCCATCCCTTTTATATGGAATTAAAGGCTTACACCTTGCTGTTGGTTTTTCCCTCACCTTTTAACCGTTGACTAATAGTGACTATTAAAATGATTATTTTCTCCCAAAAAAATATTTCATATATTTAATTTTAAGGTGATTAATTATTTACAAGATATATACAAAAAAAATAATTCCTTTTATCTAGAAGAATTTTAATTATAAAAAAATAATCAGAAAAATAGATAATTTTAAAATTTTAAATTTATGGTAGATAAAATATATCAAATATTTATTTAATGATATAAAATAGTCATTTCAATAGTCAATATAAGTCAACTATTAAAGGTAACGGAAATGGTAAGAATGTAAGTGGTTAATTTGGCACCAAGGGAATACATTATAGAGAAGTATAGCATCTGTCCTAAAGATAACTAATGATATGGACACTGATATGACAATATCAAATCACTTGGCACATTAGTGAACATGAAAATCATTGTATTATAACTTCAAAATAGCAGTATTAATACTTGACAAGAGTACCGTTTACTTAGACTATTATATGTCAAAAGGTTGAAAAGAAGCTTATAATTGAACCTTACTTTTCATGTAGGGAATCCTTGGAAGTTTACTCATCAGAACTAAAAACTCTGGCCATGGCTCTCTTATCAAAAATAGCAGAAGTTCTAAAAATCCAACATGAAGAAATGACAGACTTCTTTGAAAATGGACTTCAATCAATGAGGTTTAACTATTACCCTCCATGTCCTCAGCCAGAGAAGGTCATGGGCCTCACTCCTCATTCTGATGCCACAGGTCTCACAATTCTTCTACATGTGAATGAAGTGGACGGTCTTCAGATAAAGAAAGATGGGAAGTGGATTCCTGTTAAACCTCTCCCAGATGCCTTTACTGTCAACATCGGAGACATGTTGGAGGTAATAAAATAATAATCCTATTAGCCTATATAACATTTCATCACTATTAAATCTTCGAAACTTCCATCTACTATCCATCAAATGACCCTGAAAAGCTCCAGGATGATATTTGATTTTTATTTGTTCTTTAATGGATGTTCAGATAAGAGCTAGCTAACATGACATGAATGGGGTTTGCTGGATTTTGACATGGCAGATGATAACCAATGGAGCATACCGTAGCATTGAGCATAGAGCAACAGTGAACTCAGTGCAAGAAAGGCTCTCCCTTGCCACGTTCTACAATCCGAGATATGATGGTGAATTAGGCCCAGCATACAGCTTGATCAATGAACAAAACCCTGCACTGTTTAGAAGAGTAAAAGTTGAAGAGTTTCTCAAAGGCCTGTTTGCTCGTAAGCTTCATGAGAAATCTTACCTGGATCGCATGAGAATACAGGATGGTACTACTCAAGTCTAAGGATAATATTTAAGCGATCAATTCTACAACCCTGCAAATAAATAAGTCATCCATGGCTCTTTACCAGTAAACAACATATTACCAAAAACCATTGCAAGGATGAAATGTTTAAATGTTCTGTTGAATTAATATTGTTGATGTGTTGTTGTTGGTTTGTTGAAATGTTAATGTTGTTGATGAAATGTGTTGGATTCTGATTGGTTTTTGAATGGATTTTGGTGGTTTTCGGGAGTAGGTTAGCAATGGGAATGATTTGAGTTGTTAAATAGGCTAAAAAAACCATGAATACCCAGGAAAGGTTGCCGGAAAATGCCACAAAATCCTGCCGAAAAAACCAGGAGGAAGAAACCCAGAAATGGTCTGGGCCTGGGCGTGGACTCAATGATCTGGGCCAGGTTATGAATGGGCCTAGTTTAAACCGGCCTAGTTTAACGTATAT
>JANKKB010001986.1:0-32833 GCA_026225775.1 Bursera palmeri
GACACATTTTAATTACAACATTACAGACATAATTTGACATGCAAATTGCCAACTAACAAAATTCAATCCTAACAAATATGTATATTGAAACGCTTGTAACATGTATAATATTGTATTTTTGCTCACGTGTTATAGTTTCCACATTCGATGCCAAGTTGGTAGTGTATAAATTTTAAATAAAAAGTCCTTCGGTTAGAGTATTGATTAAAGAACACCGAGTGCCTTTTCCAAAACCCATTTATATATTTTTTTATTAATTTTCATAATATTTTTATATATGTTACTAAAATATCATAAGGCCCCATGTAAGACGGCTTTCTGTAATTAATTAATTTTTTTTTAATATATACAAATTAACGGAGCTAGTTAAAATGATCGATTTAAAGGTGACAATGACCCCATTGGGTAGCAAGTCCTCTTCAACTAGTACAAAGAGCGTTGAGAGTTGGGTAGGATTGAATATCAAAATGTAGCGTAGCACAAGGCCAGGGATGAATGCCATTGGTATAAGGTATAGGTTTCATTAATATTATATATATAATATCTTTTAACATTGTCAAGTCACATTTGGTTAGAGTTATGAGTTTCTTGTTACAAAAGAGTTAGGTATTATCGGACGTATTTATGTATAGCTCATGTTATTAAAATTTATTTATTTTTTTTTACTTAATTTTATATAAACAGTTGCTTTTTATAATCTATTGGTGAAAAAAACTATTGAATTGACATTAAAAAATTATATTTTAACATCTCTTTCTCACCTATAAATTATGCTAAATTAACAGCTATCATATTGTACGTAAAATCAATCAAAAAATTAAATTATAATAGTCCGATCTTTTATGTATTTATTTGCTATTAATATATATTAGTTAAGGGTCAGACTATTAGAACTTAATTTTTTGACTTAATTTTACACACTCTTTGATAGCTATTCATTTTTTTAATCTAACAGTGAAAAAAGTTATTGAGTTGGTATAAAAAAAAAATCAATTTTTAACTTCTCTTTCCCATCCATATATTACAGTAAATCAACGACTATTAAGAGGTGTGAGAAATTAAATAAAAAAAATAAATCTCAATAGTCTGACCCATTAGTTAATCAGAATCTCCAATTAATTTAAGTTCTTGAGTTTTTATAAATATTAGATGATAAGGATTTTATTATCCATGAACAGTTAATATTTATAACGCTCTCACTTTATTTAATATATAATTGAGGGTAATGACACGCAGCCATCCTATATTTAATTAGATCTCGACTCTTCAGAAACCTTCATGAACCTCCCCAACTGTCAATCAGGTTTATGTTAAACTTAACTATAGGTAATGAAATATCTTATATACCCTCAAACAAATTCATCAGATACACAAAATAAAAAACTGGTGACAAACCCACTACCTCGTAATTAATGTACTATTTTTTTCATCCAATCAAAATTTAGAAAGGGTATGACTTTTAACTAAACCCATCATTGTCTATCCCAAATCCCTCAAGTCTTTGCAATCATCCCACCTATGCAATTCCTCCATGAATGAAATCGATGTTTTAAAACAGGCACAACAATTCCCGATCGAAGACAAAGATCTATTCAGAGCATCAGAAACAATAAATTCCTAAATCTTAGAATCCCTCTCACACCAACGCCTCTCCAAATCTCTCGACAATGACCACTGCTCCCTTTGTGTACTGGGTCATATTGGCTGGTTGCCCGTTAAGAATGTTCAATAATGATTCTGCTGAAACACGAAATTGAATCTATTAATCAAATTACTTGAACCTTGTCTTGATATCAAATTAATGGCTTGAAATCTTTGAAACTACTCCGCTGAAAAGGCTTAAGCTTCTGAAAGAGTTAAGGGCGATTTCTTTTATGGCAACAAAGACTTAGAATGGGTGGCTTGAAATCTTCCATAAGTAAAAGCAAAAAAATCCTTTTATTTTATAAATTATATCAAAAATTTACTAAATTATCGTTGAAAAATTTAGCTTTAAAAAAAATTCCCTAGCAGTTGGGGGTTCAGTGTAGTTTTTGAAAATCCTGGGAGGTCTTTGTGTTTGCTCGTGTAAATATCAAATCAGAAGAAAATTTAGTCTTATCTAACAATAAGATTAATAGAACACACATCTACTGGCAACATTTTGAAACTTGGGATGAAACAAAAGTTTGATATGTTTCGAAAGTATAACGTTAAACATGTTTTCTTTGTTTATTTTACTTTTCGGAAGCACTCATTGATTCTTTTGAACTAGTAGTGTTTTGCGTGGGGAAGCCATGAACATACAATGCATTCTTTAAATCTTTATTTCGTGGTCAGATTGCAATGATAGTTTCAGAGTACAATAATGTTGGTGGCACGTTGTTGTTTTGGTTTGTAAAACGTATGTTCTCATTGTCCATCTAAATATTACGCCTGCCGCATGTTACTCTGCAGCTGATTAAACTTTAATGTGAGGTTGCCGCCCGCCATTGGCCTGGTGCCTACCAGATTTTCAAGCCATCCGAAAGCTATCATGAGTTCTTACGACTTCGTTTACTTGGTATTATTCAAACACGAGAGCGCCTCAGGATTTGTTCCCCTCTCTCCTTCTCTCTCTCTCTCTCTCTTGGGCATTTAGTCAAACAGGTTGGACTATCAATAGTTAAAATCGCTAATTACAAGCTTTTCCAAATCCATTGAATCCAAACAAATCTCACCAGGTCTGGCTCTCAATCTGCCAATCTGTAAAATCTATTTATCAATAAAGTATTATTTATTCAATCTAAATAATTGTATTGAATCAGTATTATTATTTGATTGTAACTATATTGTAAATTCATTATTTATAATGGTATTGTATAATTTCGCCTAAATTTCACTATTATTAAGAAAACAATAAAAATTGCCAAACATAGTATATGTTGGAATTATTTATATCATAGATTTGGTGAGAAATTGAATAGTCTTCCCCTGAGGATTGAGGAGGACAACTGCAACGATATGCGAAAGGTACGTGGACTGACCATTAATGTCTACATGAGCATTTGCTTTGAATAACAATAACAATCCTTCGTGGGGTTACGAAATCAGTGTCAGACTGTTCCAAGAAAATTCCTAAACCAAATGGGAATATTTATATATATTTTTAATCGATTTTACAGTGAAGTTTTCGTAATGTAATGTTGCACACATGCTTTGACCAAAGAAATTAGATAATGCGATAAATCCATATATTCAAGGGAAGAGAGAAAAGAACTCCTCTAGTACGAAATGATTTAAATAAAAGTTTGGTTAAGACCAACCAATAATATAATCTATTAAGATGTGTTTAATTAATTTTATTAAGCAATGTGAGCGTATGTCTAATATTTAATTTACGTGCCGTTCACGACACCAACCACAGGATAAGATGGAAGCTGCTAGCTAGCCCCCGGCCCTAGCCATCAAGGCCGCCTTAGTCTTTTAAACTTCATATTAAATTTTGGCTTTATAAGAACCACAACAATCATATTTATAGTCTCTTCAACATTTCATTTATATCTCTCCTAGCTAGCTCTCTGTCATGGAGAACCATTCTGTCGAATATTTTCCACATTCATCTTCAACATCAGCAGCATCAACTGCAGCTGCAGCTTCATTGAGTACGGTGAACAATTCTCATGCTTATAATATTAATGATTTTCAAGGGAACAAGGCAAATGGGTTCTTGGGATTAATGTCAGAGCAGATGCAAGTTGCAGCCAGTAGTTTAAATGGAAACAACAGCAAAAGTAGTTCTATCTCTCAGAGCAAAAGCGAAAATGAAACGAAAATGTTGGGTAAGAAAAAAGAAGACAAGAAGTTAAGGAAGCCTAGATATGCTTTTCAAACAAGAAGCCAAGTTGATATACTTGATGATGGGTATAGATGGAGAAAATATGGCCAAAAAGCTGTGAAAAACAACAAGTTTCCAAGGTATGCTTATTGCTTCCTTCTCTCTTGTATCATCAACTTTTAACTTTTCATCTATTCGATCTTATTCTTAATATATGATAAATAAGATGTCTAAGAAGTCATATATATAGGTTACACGCTTGTAAGATATGAATGGAAACAAACGGCATACACATATATCTACTGAATTTTATTTTATTTTTTGGGTTTCAAATCTCGTTATCAGCATATTATTGCATTAATACGAATCTTTGGAAAGAAAATGATATGCTTGCCTGTTGGTTTGTTTTTCAAATGAACTTGGTAGAGAATTTGTACACAGACAATAGACAAATGAACTTTGTAGTTGGTATATGTTCAATCGATGATCTGGTGATCTTCTTTAACTGCGACATAATTAGAGGTTTATTGAGATTGCATGGTGATGATCAGAACTCCTAACTCTCCAATTTCATGGTTAGAGGTTATTTATTAGAAAAATAACCGATTCACTGAGGCAGGCACCCAACTGTACGATTAATATATATAGTTACAGCCTTAAAAGTTTCAATCCAACCTTCTGATCCCTTAACTGGTACGCGCCTATCCCCTCTAGGCAAACAGTGTCTTATTTTTGGTTTATGATGGAAATGTCTCATCCGAAGAAAGTTTTTCTTCTAGCTAACCTCGTTCTAAAGTTCCGAGAGAGGACAATTATTTTTCATCCTACAGGGGCCCCTAGTTTGCACTTTTATTTTAAAAAAGAGTGACTTTCTATGTCCCTTCTGGCATGGGAATGAATAAACTGCTCAAGAGTCAAGAGAAACAATTAACTGAAGTCATCTCCAAAAACCCCAGTTGGGTTTGCCTTTATCCTCCTCGTAATTTTCATTTTGCAGAAGAGGAAGCTAGCCCTTAACACGTGCATGCTGCAATGCTAATTGCCGACTGCATCTAATGAATGTTCCCGAGCACACAATTGTCACTTTCCATTGTCACGATCTAGTTTTGCTTTTTAATTCTTGTTGCCAACTCTCTAAGTTCAATTTTTCTAGCTAGTTGTTATAGGCAATTAAATGAGGTTTGCCGATTAAGTATTCAGTCTTTTTCAGTTTTGAACGACTTGCTTTTCCATTATCACAGTCAAAAGCATTAATACTGAAACTGATTAGAAAGGATAAAGGAGGTAAAAATGTATTTTTATTATAAATTTCTCCACTGAAAAGTCGCCATTAACAATCTTATCTTCAAATAGCTCTTCCTTCCGTCTGTACAAAGTTGTGTCATGCAAGAAATCAGACTGCGTAATCCTGCATGCTAGCTTCTTCGTCATGTTCTCTAGAAAGATGATGAAAGCTGAGACCATAAACAAATCCTTCATTTGACTTAATTAAGTTGAAGTAGCCAACTGCTGGAGACAAAGTCATACGAAATACTTTACTGAGAATAATTTTCAATTGGGAGAGAGAGACTTGACATATTTTTATTGTTGAGGTAACAAGATGAATAGAAAATTATTGCAATTAATATTCATTGAAGTTACAAGTTATATTGACATATCACAGTAATAACTTGAGATCGAAGAACTTGGACTCCGTGTTAGCCACACAGAGAGTTCACATTGAATTATTTTGTTTATCCAGCTAAATTGATTGGATTGACCTACTATTGTTGAAGTAACATTGTAATTTAATTTCTTTGTTTACTGTCTGCAGAAGTTACTACCGTTGTACGCATCAAGGCTGCAATGTGAAGAAGCAAGTTCAACGATTAACTGGAGATGAAGGAGTGGTGGTGACAACCTATGAAGGGATGCATTCACATCCAATAGAGAAATCCACTGATAACTTTGAGCACATCTTAAGCCAGATGAAAATCTACACTTCTTATTAAGTGATCCTCGTAAATCAAATATACAGCAGCAGAGAGCTAGATGTATACTCTTGAATTAGTACTTGTGTAAATTATCTACTACTATTGAATTCAATCCTCAAGAATAAAATGTGTTGTCAGGAATACACTTAATCAATTAGCTCACTAGCTCGGTCCAGTTTGTCCACAACAACGCTTGCTTTTGATGAAAACACATTATTTTGGTATCTCTCTGCAGATGGGCTAGCTGTGTCTGTGTTTTGTATCCTCAATAGCATGAAAAATGGCAGTTCAGAAGCAGAGCTAACCTAGCTATCTACCTGCAGTCATGACTCTAATTTGTGACACATATAGTTCATAGTAGAGATGAGTTCAAAGTGCTTGTAATTTTCTCCATCTTATGTTTGGATTATTAATGACTGAAGAGATTTGACCTGAAAAATTAAGTTCAATCCGTCCGTTTGCCTACGTAAATGTAAGAAGAAGGACCATACTTTTGTGGGCACAGTGGGGGATCGAAACTTGAAAGTTCTACTTGGCTGGATAACGTGGAAGATTTTGTTCCACAAACACGAGCCATCTAGTGTTGCTTTTTTGATTGAAGAGTTGCTGTTAAATGTGAGCTAGCTTGATGATAAATGCTTATCTAGGCCTAGTGCACAAGTTTATTCTGTAAAAGTATGTGTTTGATGGTCATGTTTTGACATGTATCAATCTACATTATTCGTTTTTTATTTCTTTTAGGCTTGTTCTCATTTCTCTGTTTTTTCCAACCCATTTATTTAATTATGTTTTTATTTCAATTATTAGTTACAATGAATTGTCATTATTAAGTAAATAAGTTCATTAAATCGATAAAATAACATAATCAACATATTTTTCTCCCTCTTTTTTTTTTTAAAAAAAATATACATATATATAATAATAACTAAAAATTGTATAAACAAGAAGTTCATCGTCGGCATCTAAGTTTTACATAAAAAGAAACTTGATCACAATCTCAACATTTATATTATTTAAGTTAAGCCATCTTAGAGACAGAGCTTGAGGTTTCCATAAAGAATTGAGAGATTTACAAAATAATCTAAAACTCAAGGGGGTGAAATAAAAAAATAACTAACATTTTCAAAATTTTCATTTATTTAATTAAAAGAAGTCATTGTTGGACCCGTATATATGAGCCAATTACTCGTTAGCTAGTTATGGNTCCTACTGATTAATCGGGCAATAGACCAATATCTATGAATCCAACAGTGACCTGCTTTGGTTAAATAAACAAAAATTTATAAAATTTTGATTATTTTTCACTCTCTTAAATTTAGTTATCTTACATAATTATTACAACAAATTCCATAGTGATTGATTTATCTTCTTTTGTTATTGGGTTTAAATGAAAATATATAGAGACATTGATTAAGGTTTAAAAATACAATAATATTTACAATTTAATATAATATTATTTTTCCTGTTAATCAACAAATCAAATTAAGCTAACTGCTATGCATACCCTGTGATATTTCATTTTATGTTTTTTTTTTTAATGTAAAAAATCAAAAAAATTGTCTTTAATTACATGTAACTGTTGCTTTCTCCCAAAGCGGTTGAAGCAAAATATATTTCAAAGATATTTTGTTAAAAAAATTCGAAGCAGACAAGTTATATATATACTTATAGGTTTTATTTTATTTTATACTTTTAAATCCTAAAGTTTTACATGTCATTAATTTAAGAAATTATATCTCTGGCAATATTAATTTAATAATTTATGAATCAAACAATATCATACAAAACTTCATACTCAAAACTTTTTTTTTGTTTGTTTGGAAAAAATGAATGACATATGATGAATTGATTTGGGATATTTAGCAAGTGAAGACAGTGATATTTTATTTTTTCGCTAATAAAAAAAAATAGGGTAAAAATATATATATATNATATATATATATGTGTGTGTGTGTACGTGTTTTTGTCCTCTTCTGTAATTAAGCACAAACCAAGGTCCTTTACCCAACAACTTATATAGGGTGGTTCTCGGTTACTAGAAGCCCAGAAGGCATAGCCCACCAGTTACCCCCAAGTCGCTCACTGCAGGCAAAGCTGGCAGGCAGGCAAGGCAAAATAGCAGAGAGAAACGCCGTCGTTTCTGTTAGCGTTTGTTGTTCACCAATTTTCTGTAATTTCAATAACTCTCTAATGTCGCATCATCGCTGCTCATAGCACACACTCTTAACATACCGCTACACAAACTATTCGCCACCGGATATGGCTCTTCCTTTCGGCAAGTTAGCCATCCTAATCGGTGCAGGTGGTCCCTTTAATTCATTCACTGCTATTTGATCTTCGTGCAATTTTTTAACGGGTTGATTGTTTCGATATTTTTTTTTTGTTTTTTTTTATAATTAGTTTATATTTTGTCCCCAAATTGATTGTTCTAATTATAGTGGAATCTATTTTTAGGGTTTTTGGTAAACTCTAGATTTTGCACGATTCTGTGCATCACCTCAACTTTTTGAGTGCCGAGTTGCATCATATTTGGTTTAGTTTGCTTCAGCTGCTGTGAGTTGAAATTATGCTAGCGTATTGTTATTGTGTTGGCACTGTGTTATAAAGCAGGGTTTTCAGAAAGTGGTTAAATTCCAATCGAAAAGGACTAGATTGAAAATTTTAGTTTTGGTTGAGATTATATGCTCCCAGCTCCGTAGAAGAGTTAGATTTAAGAGAGAATAATCTGAATTGTGTATGGCTAGTGATCTGGAGTAATGGTTTGTAATTTAGTAGTGGAAGTTTCCATGCGCTTGGTTTTACGTTTTTTAATGCCAAGTTGATGTGAAATTCTGATTTTTTTTTTTTTGTGCCAATGCAATAATTCTGTTTTACTTCGCATCTTTTCTATGAGAATCAGTTCACAATTTTGATTTGCTGAGCTTGAGTGGACACCTTTACTAAATTATTTATCCTGTGTTGAGCTTAGGTATTGCTGGATCTGTTCTTGCTAAAGAAGGGCGCCTTTCAACGGTTTCTGATTTTCTTTCTGGCACTTTCAAGGTATTTTCTGGCTTAAACTAGATGTAGTGCGTTCCTGAAAATGTATTGAGTTTGAATTAATGGGTGCATTGATTTGTATCTTCAGTGATGGATACTGTTATAATTCAGTTTTGGTGTTCATAAGTCAGTTATTTCGCTTCTGTAACTTCTTTTGGGGGCGGGAGGGCCAGAGGGCTGCACATATTTTGAAATGAATTATTTTTGCCCCATATTATGTTTCTGATGGTAGTTTCAATTTTTTTGGTTGAATGAAACTTGGAAAACTTATGTGATGACCAAAATTTTTCCCATATCTATATATACATATACATATGTATATGTATATGTACGTATGTATGTATATATGTATATGTAAGTATGTATGTAACTAGTATAGCTGAATAAATATGTTTCAAAATGGTTGTCTTCTGTTGCAGATTCTCAATCCAAGTAAGCCAGGCAGTACTGGTTCATCAGGCAGTAAGCCACACAGTAGCAGTTTGGAGAAACAGGTTTGCATTTCGCCATTTTTCTCGTTGCTGGTACACATCTAATTATCTCTGGATAGCTTTGAGAATGAGTTCAATTTGCCTTTGCCATTTGCTTGTGGTTGAAATGTGCTTTCACTCAGAAGATTATGAAAATACATTTCTAGCCTTTTCCTTTATGGTGGTGGGCTTTGTGGAAGGGTTGGGAAGTTGCTAATCATATTTTTGTGGGTTTTAGAACGTTGCACTTTCTTGAATTGTTTATCACAAGGCAGTTATAGAAAAGGTGGGTTTGAGATAACTATAGGCAAAGGTTTAGGGATAATGATTGTGGCTGGTGCTAGGGTCTGGGGGTTCCGTGGAGGTGTGGTGATGGGAGTAGTTGTTGGTGCAGTACTTTTCAGTGAGCTTATGGCTATTTACTTTGTTCCTTCTTCTTTTTGGTTTGTTAAAGGAGATTGTCATTTTAGGAGAAGAGTGCAACTTTTGCTTATAAACCTAGTGTCGCATTAGAGGATGTAAACGAAGGTCACTGTTAAACTTTTAACTTCTCCAGGTTGCAAGTCTAAAGCAGCAGCTGGAATTCTTGGCATCAAACCATCCAATTACAACAATTGTCACTACGAGTGGAGCAGGTTCTTTTATATATGCTTACTTACATATAAAAGGAGAAAGTTGTTATAGATTTTTCATATTGAACTGTTACCAATTTATATTTCTTATATTAATTTTTTGCCGCGCAATGTGCAATTCAATTACGACTAAATTGAATAAGCATTGATGTGCATTTGGATTTCCATGTCTACCAAGTTATCTTAACTTGTGAATTTTCTGAAAAAGCAATCAGCTTATGGTTGCTCTTAGAGTCTGTGACTGATATTGATTGCTTTTTTCTAACCATAAATTTTACTTGCATTTGATGTGCATGAGTTGCCATGATCTTGCTATCATTAGTAAATGAAATTCTACTTCAATATAATTTCTCAGTTTCTTATAAAAAATATGTATATATAGCATGTGGGCACCCTTTCTTGACGGCAAGAGTTAGCTACCTGTCTTTTTAAGTTATTGTAATATGTTAGTACTTAGCATTCTTGTGTTGCCGCATGCAGGTGGTAGAAAATATGGTGTACTTATAGTTGTTGTAGTTGTTGGATGTGGTTATGTTTGGTGGAAGGTAATTATCTGGAAGATTGTAAAAATTTTTTATAGCATAGTTTTCCCTTGTCTTGGAATCAGCTTAGTTCTTGTTTTCTTTGAATGTTTTAAGGGTTGGAAGCTTCCTGATATGATGTTTGCAACGAGACGTGGTCTATCTGATGCTTGCAATTCTGTAGCTAGACAACTTGAGGATGTCTATAAATCAATCTCGGTAAGTTCCTCATTTAATGATGTCATGTTTGACTCTACTGTAAGCATACATTTGTTTGGCGTTGTTTTAGTAATTGATAGTGGAGTTATACAGAGAACTGGTATGGTATATAAAACTCTTCAGAAAGTAAAGATATGGTGGTACTTGATTTTTGTGGTTGGATAGTAATGTGGTGTTTAATATTCTTTCTGTTTATTGTTGCATATCATTTCATCTTTTTGTTTGGTTATTTTCTCATAATTTTTTGGTTAAAAAAAAAATGATAATGTTCACCAGGTTCATGCCAGAGAACCATTGAGTTCTTGTGCTGGCAATCATGAAATTTTTTGTTTAGATTGTTTTGTTAGTATGAGATGCATGAGAATTTTAATGTCTCACTAGTAAGTTCCTTCCTTTCTCTTTTTATTTTTTATTCCAGGCTACTCAGAGGCAGTTATCTTCCAAGATTACAAGTGTTGATCAAGATGTGAATAAGATTGTAGAAATCTCGCAGGCTACAAAAGAAGAGGTGAGTTTTATATGGATATTAGCTAGAGTATATTTAAAGGGTATGAAAGATATTATGAGTTTATTTATAGACTTACCTATTCCTTTAGGTTTCTCTTCTACGAGGAAAATCAAGGATGATTGGTGAGGAATTTCAATCTGTTCGTGATGTGGTTCAAACTTTGGTGAGACATTTATAGCTATTACTTTGTCCTCTTGCCCCATTGTTTAAAGATGTAGGCCCTGTATGTGAGACTAAGATTTTTTTTTTTTTTGGATCTTTTAGGAAAGTAAACTTATTGAAATTGAAGGCAAGCAGGTAACTGTTATGTTAACAACCTAATCTAGTGTGCAACGATAATTTTTTATTTTATTTTTCCCCACTGGATTTTGTTAATTGTTATGGCTTCTGATTATCTGCTTAGGATATCACAACTCAAGGAGTAAAGAAGTTGTGTGATTGTGCTTGGAGATTGGATAATGGTAGAACCATGGAGCATGTTCAGGCATGAAGATCTTCCTCTTCATTTTATATTATACTATTAGCCAGATATAAAATTTGAGCAATATTATTTCAAATCAGCTTCCATTGTCAAGTGTTGGTTTATAATTAGTACGAAAGATATGACTACATAAGCATTGGTTTTTTCCTTTGAAAATTTTATGTTTTGTTATAATCTTCAGCCTAAGATTGGTTTTAGAGTTCTTTTATGCATTTAGATTTGCTTTCCAGCTTATTAAAACAATTTCTGTTTAACATAACTATGTTTTATGAATCATGTAGGCCTCACTTTATAGTTCCTCCAGAGAAGCTCTTGAACTACCAGCTATTACACCATCCTCAAGGGTAACTTTTATCCTGGATTTTTTAATTTCTTGCCGTAATGGACTTATGACTTTTAAGTAGAATGACAGCTTAAGTTAAGGGGAAAATGGACAAAGCTTGAAGACTATTTTCTTATAAGTGGTCTTGTAAGAAAATTGAACTGATAGCATATAATAAAAAAAGAATAAAGGATTCCCTTTGTCTATTATTCATCTCTTTCTCCATAGGAATTTGATGTGATACTGGAAGTGTATCTATTTATATGCATCTTCAGGTGGTTAGCAAGGTTCCTTTTGGAACGATTTTATTCCTTATACAATTGGATTCTTTTTATTGTTCAATTCATGTCATGGCCTTGCTCTAGTGCTAACCCAGTATGGCTTAGTGATTATTCCCAATTTTTATGTAGCTGCTTCAAACTGTTGAGTTCCTGAAATTGCTCTATGCTTTTTCTAAGTTAGGCAGTTACTTCAGTGCTTTTGCTAGATTAGGAGATCAGTTAAAAAGATTGAATAAATGCCTCATTTAATGAATTGTTCACTACCTTTCCATAAGAAAAAGCTTCTCTGATAAACATACTTGTTATTCTTACCTTTCTCACTGGATTTCAGTTTTCTTTGTTTTCTTATAAGTTTTAAATTGTGATTTAGCAGACTGGGTCTCTGCCTCCTGCTTTATGGCTCGGAACACCATCTCCATCTGACTCCAATGGATCACAGAAGGTTAGTCAGTTTTTTTACTAACATGAATTTAGTTGGGGATAAAAATATTGAGTGAATGAAATGGGAAAAGTGTTGTTCATTGCTTCAAAAATCTAAAGTGTGCTAACCTGTTGGAAATCTACTTCATGAACTATTGCAAGAGATTAATAACTATTGAAAAAACAAGAAGTTTGGATTTAATAACTTAAATCCAAACTTGATGGGGCTTTTTCTATTTACATCACATTCTTAGTTTGTTGGATATGCCCCAGTGACTTTAGCTCATAGCTGAGCTTCCTTGCCCGCTCCCTTTCCCTTATATGAGTGTTGTCTGGCAAAACGGAAAATACATAGAGAATTATCAACAAAAGTGTTTTTTAACCCCTTTCCTTGATTTGATTATTTGCAGGTTGAGAGGCCTCGGCAGAATGCTGTCTCTGCCTTTGGTTTGAAGGTTAACCTTTAATATTCTACTTTTATGTTTCGTCGTTTCCTTTGATTCATATCTATCAAGTCTCAATGGTTGCCTCTTTGTTTTCAGGAGTTGAATGGAGCATCAGAAATGGGTGAGTCGTCAAGCAGTCCTAAGGTTTCCAATGGGAATCGATCTCCAGAAGAGTCGAATAAGAAGTCTTCAAGTAACGGTTTGCTTGGGCGACGTTTTAGTGCTTCAGTTTTGACAAGACAGCACAGTGCAACAAACACATTTGCACAAGCAGCTCTTTCAAGTGGACAGCAATGTTGATGATGTTTTACATTGATGACAATTTAAATTTGGATATGATAAATAGTTTGGGAGGAGGCCCTCTGATATTAGGTGTGGCTCTCCTTGAGACCGTCCCTTAAATAGTGATAAAACTGCCCAAGCCGAATTGATGGAAGTTGGTCTGGCTACCAAGTTTTGTAGAGATTCTGTTAACGTTATAACAGTTAAAATTATATCATTCTTGTTATGTATAAAAATCGATGGAATTTTTTTTTTTCCTACTAGAATATAGGAGTGTAGGAAGGGCAGTGAAAGTTACGCCTATTAATGAGAATAAAAGAGAATCGTTTGTTGTTCGGGTAGTTTGGGTTTGATTTGATGTGAATTCTAACCTTCATAAGCTCTATGGTTTCAAATCCTATCTAGCTGTCACTGATTATTATTATATGATTTTTGATATAAATTGGATGAACCAGATATTGATGTTGTCGATTGTGTCAAACAACTACAAATCCTTCTGTAAAAGCCTTGTGAGCTCAACTATTTCTTTGATCTCAGTTCAGTTTTGGGCAGACGCTAACTGGGAAAACACTCGGAAATAACTGCAACATCTTGAATGGCCATTGGTTATGTTAGTCTTACTCTGGGCAAAATTGTCCTCCCATCCTCGGGTCCAGCTAGGGTGCTTGCAGGTGCGGGAAAATTGTACCTGTCAAACTTGGGTCCAGCTTGAGTGCATTGGTTTACCAACCAAAAATTGGGAGTTTATATCAACAAATTGAGAAAAGACTGCTACACTAGTTGTACTCTAGCACTCTAGCCAAAGTCCTCTAACTCACAAGTTAGAAAGCAAAAATCTTATTTCAGCCGCCATTATCCATCTGTTTCATTTGAAAGGAGGTTGTGGTTGATTAGTTTGGAAATGTTTTTGAGTCTGAGAGAGTATTTTGAGTTTTAGTTAAATCTTAATTTTTTTCAATAATTTTACATATATATTCAAGCTGTACAATCTTACTTATACAACAAAATCATATAACTTAATATGTTATAAAGTTATTGTGTGAATAGTCCCTAATTTATTTATCAAAAGATTTTAATTTATTTTTACTAATTTAATGAATTATATTACCTCAAGTTGTACACATTAAATTATATAACTTTGTTGTAAATACGGTATTATGATTATAATCTGAGTAATTTACTGAGCTGTCAAGTAAGATAGCAAACAATTTATTCGATATTTGACATTTATTTGCCTTTTTTGTCGGTACTTGATAAATGACCGAGTATCATTAATTTGTAACTTAATAACTCCACAATTTAGCTAATACATAGAAAAAAGGGTTTAACTAGATTAAAAAAATTGACTAAGGGGGGTGTATTCAATTAAGACTTTTAAAGACTTTTTATAATTGAATGACTTTTATAGACTTATAGACTTTAATGACTTTTATAGACTCTTCATGATTATGAAAGACTTTTATAGACTTTCATTTTAATGACTTTTATAGACTCTTNCTAAATGTCGACACACATCCCTATATTATTACTTTTTTCATTTTCACAATATTTTTCCAGTCGCTTTGTTACGTTCGCCGTTCAAAGTTGCAAATACTAAAAGACTGTTGTCGTCTGGTCATGGACGACATGTCGTCCAATCATCATCTCTTAGACTCCAGTGTTTGTTTCCCGCCATTTTGCTTGTTTGGCGCCCTCTGATATAAAAACCTAAAAGGAACAGACTACATCGCGTTGCCACTGACTCAGAACGAGAGACAGAGAGAAACATCAACGATGGAAATTTATGGATCTCAGAGGGCCAGAACAAATCATCAAAGTGACGCCGTTTCTACTCTCCCTCTCTACCGCTCTGCTCCTTCGCTTGAAGTCAGACTCGAAGATTTCGAGCTCTACGCTATGGATCGCCTCCGAGGTACTTCAGTTTCTTAATTATACCTTTAGTTAACTTCCTTCAAAAAGTCGTTTCTCTGTTAATGTTTCTCAGCCACTCGCACAATGTGGAAATTTCCTTTTTATTTGTCTTTTTGTCTATTTAATGCTTTATCTTGTTGCTGTTTGGTTCTGAGAAACTGTTGGAGAAGAAACAGAGATAAATATAGGGAAACGAGAAATATAGAACTTAAATTTCTTTCTTTTTTGTTGTGCCAGTTCAAACTTTGTGTGAATCATTGAAATTTAGGGTTTAACAGTATATGAGTTATAAATGAGATGTGTTTCGATGCTCGTTTTATTCACAATACTAACTGTGCAAAAAAAAAAAAAAAAAAAAAAAGAGAGAGAGAAANCAAAAAAAAAAAAAAAAAAAAAAAAGAGAGAGAGAAACACTAAATGTATTGTATTTTGAGCTGTCCGCTTTTTTCTTCTTTTAAGAACACAATATATTGGATGTTTCTATGTTCGAGACACAAGAACGCTGAAATTTCGTCTCCACTTTGCTAGATAGGTCAAATTGGGTGAGTTCATTATTTTGGTTCCCAAATAAAATGAACTACGCTCAAACTGTTCCGTTTGCTTGGGATTCTGATAGATTGCTAATGTCTTTAAATTCAATCTTGCTTTTAGGCTTTACTCATGATGTTGTTATTGCATGAGCTTGATGCAGTTCTTAAAGGAATATCTGATGGGTTGTCCCGAGGAAAGAAGCCTGAAGAAATGGAAAAATTGGTACCAAAAAAAGAAGGAAAATAAAATGATTTGGTATTTTTGTTTTCCCATGTCATACCACCTATTTCTCAATTTTGCTTGCTCTCTTTGGGCAGGTAACCGATTTGTGGAAAGCTAATATGAGGCATCAAGAGGCATCTGAAGTTGTCAACAAGGATATAATATCCCATTTTGTCCTGCGTCTTGTTTATTGTAGAACGTAAGCTTGTGAAAAATTTAAGTACTGTTTTATGCTTGTTATTTCTCCTAAATTTTGTTTCTATCAAAAAAAAACTTCTCCTAATTTTGTGTGTTTTAGGGAGGATTTGAGAAAATGGTTTCTTTCCATGGAGACTGCCCTATTTCGCTATCGTTTTCGGCCTAAAAGCTCAGATGTGAAGGTAAGGTTTTTCTTTCTCTCAGTTCGTAGCTTTCTGTTGTAGTTAGATGCTAATTTATTGTGTATCATGCTTCTGGGCTGGCAGAGGGCATTGATGGCAGAATTTGATCTTCCATGCAAAGCGGTTAGCAGTGCAGAGTTTGAGGTAATCATTGTCCATTAATTTGTAAACATGTCTGAATAAACTTTACTGGATCATTCTTTGCAAATACAATTGATTGCATGAAAATAGTAGATATACATCTTAATAGGCCAGTCTCAACCTTTGCTGCAGCTGGACATACAGTGAATAAGCTTTTTGACTCTGCTGATCAATGTAATAACGATGGTCTTTATGATTTATTTTTGCCTAACAGAATGTGAAAGACAAATTGGACCAGGTTGCACGTTCAATTGGTCCGCCTTTACCCACTGGTGAGCAGATTTCCCTCTTGCTTTGCCGGCCAATTTTCTAGAAATAAGGTTCATATTTCTTTATTTTGTTTCTCATTATTATGCTACAGATATCATAGTTGAGTAATTTCTTGTGAAATCTGACTTTGTATGAGTCATGTTAATAAAATGAGATTAGAAGGAGTTTACCACTGTAGCATATTATGTATATCTGTTTCTTTTTTTAGTAGATGACTTTACACCCTAATGCTTTTTTTTCCTCCTCCCTTTGCAGCTGGTGCTATATTCTACAAGGTATGCTTAACTTTCCTTGACTATTTTTATCTATATAAGTAATGCCAACAATTGTGGATGAAGGAAAACTATATCATAGGATATGATCATGGGAAAAAGTTTTCCAATAGTGTTAGAATTCACATCCTTTTAATTCCCCAATGGTAATATCATTAAACTGTTTGATCATTGACTTCGTTAGTTCTTGGATTGATGCTAGAAAATATACTGCATAGTGTTCAACTTTGTCATGAGAAGTAGGTCAGTGTTATGATTTTGAAGGCTGTTCATGTCTGAGAATGAGAATCTTCGCTCTTAGTTCTAGAAAAAGAAACTCAAGGTTTTATCTTGCTTATTTGTGTTTACTTCTCCCACATAAATGAAGGTACCTTTTGAAGAAGTTCCAGAACTTGTAGCTGGTCGTAGGGTATTTATCCAAAAAGGGCATGCTTATGTTGCTATGGATCAGGTGAGTACTATTCTTGCTTCCTGTTAATTTTTGGACATATCAAGTGTTGGATTTTATCAATGTTATTGATGTTTATGTGCCTTTGTTTATCTTTTTATAGGTGGTTTCCCTTGTAGTCACACACTTTCGCAGTAATCTATCAAAGGCACTCATTTTAACAAACAGGTTTAGCTTTAAAAGCTTCTATTTATTATGTTTGGAGTATCTACATTTGTCTTTTTCATCTGCAGTATAGTAGAGAAATCACCACAATATGCTGCATAGTTCATCACTTACATTGGCTATGAGAATAGAAATTATATTTTATGCAATTTTGTTGTGCAAGAAATGATACACTTTGTTGGAAGTAATACATGATTTTGTTATAGTGCCTTGTGCTACTAAGAGGTAAAATCCATGCACTTGAGATGATCAAAGCAGCAATTCATTTAGTTGTTATGGGGATATAATCAATAATGCTAACCTCATTATTGGCATTTTATCATTAACTGCAGCATTGTTGCCCTTGCCATTATTAACATGCATAGGGACAAATGTTGATTGGTATTGTAAATTGCATCATTTAAATATTCAAACCCTCAGAAGAAACTGCTTGTGCTTGCAGAAAGTGGACATCTACAATCAGAGAAGAAGAGAAGGATCGGTTGACTCCTGTGGGTATTGAATTGTGAACCTTGTACTTTGAAATGGGCTTTTGCTTAATATTCATATCTTTACCTTTGTAATGTTTAGATTGTCGAAGCCCTGTGCACAAGCTATTTGGGTCCTGACTGTTCTCCGGTAAATTTATTGATTGTTAGTAGCAGTACTGGCCTTGGGTCACAGATATTGAAGGTTATTCATACAAATTTGACTGTCTCTGCAGTCAAATGAATTCGGTGAGATATCAGTTAATGACATAGATCAACTAGCTGAGAGTTCATTTCCTCTATGCATGCGCCATCTATTTGACAAGGTGAAATTTGGTTTTAAATGCAGCTTACTTTTTGTTCTGAGTTATTTATTTCCTGTCTTTATTTCTTGCTTCTTTGTTTTAATAAATTGTTTTGCACCGCTCATGTGCAGCTAAGAGAAGATCATCATCTAAAGCATTGGGGAAGAATGCAATTAGGTCTCTTTCTTAAGGTTGTGTTTTACTTTGTTCATGTATATGAACGTGTGTAGTGTGAACCTCAAATATATTTGTGGATAAAGTAATAAAATATGTTTTCCTGAGATTTTACTCTGTGGTCTTCTAATTTTTCTTGGCGTTTCTTCTTTCTTAATGCTTAGGGTGTCGGATTAAAGCTTGAAGATGCTCTAGCATTCTGGAAAGCTGAGTTCTCCCGGAAGGTAAGTACAATGCTATATATAAGCATTCTGTCAAATTATGCTACCGTTGGGGCAGTTGAAGTACTACCAATTTTAATACTGTTCTCCTTGGTCCTTTGTTATTTATATGCTTGTTTTCCTTTCAACTACAACCAGGAAAAAATTAATGTTTGTCGTATTATCATCGTTGCAAATTAACATGTACTTAATTTTTCATCTCTGATTTTATGAGTGTGCTAAAACATAAGGCAAATATGTGCGATTCATTTGGTTAAGGGATGATTGTGCATCAGAAGTATCTTCTCTCTGTCTTATGATCCATCCCCTTCCTCCTATTTATATATGAATATTATGGCACTATCATACATGTTCCAGTATGTAACCTCTTGTTGCCTGCAAGCTACATCATATATGATTGTACTGCTTAATGCTTATCTTTTATGTCAAAGGTTGGCGTGGAGAGGTTTGACAAAGAATATGCATACAGCATACGCCATAATTATGGAAGAGAGGGGAAGAGAACGGTAAGATATCAAACTTTTATGAGTATGTAGATGCTATTCGAATTTGAGTTATAGTTCAATCAGGGACAGCTCAACGTGAGAAGAACATAATTTTCTGTTTACTGCACCAGAAATGCTTATGATCTTAGAATTATATCAAGTCTCTTATCCTTTATTTACTCTTTGAAACTTATGTGAGTACATTGATATCATCTAATAATTGTTTATCTGTGGCAATTGCAGGATTATACACCTTATTCTTGCCAAAAAATCATTTCATCAACTCCTGGTGTGGGAGATCATCATGGCTGCCCCTACCGTCATTTCAGGTTAATTCCATAACATTTATATTTTTTTGTGTGTGTGTGTATAGATATATATATTTAGTTAGAGGACATCTGAGTAGGCACAACGGAAAAATGATGCTCTTGACAAGTTAACTTGAAATAACTTCCTCAAGTTGGTTCAGCTGAGGTTTTTTATACTTTTAAATTATTCATGTTATTTAGATCATCTGTTTTCTTTATCATCATCACCACTTTAATTATGGTGATACTAGGACCTTCTAACTGTAAATTTGTGGGCTGCTTTTTTAATGTGTCACATGATTCTTCCCGTGGCTTTTCATTTTTGTGCAACAGTGAGGAAAACTTAAGGGCTGCAATTGGTAGAATGGGAGTGGGTAGTCGTGCAATGGAAGATATAACTGATAAAGTGCGAAACAGGCATTATCAGGTCATACATACCAGCTATCTTAAACTCCTTCTGGATGTGTCTAGTTATGTTCACATGATAGACTTGTATTTGCGAATGATTTGGTGAAATTTGTGCAGTTGGCATGCACCTTAACATTTGAAGCTGTTCATGGCTCATCATGTGATGCCGGGATTAATCACCCAAATCAATATTTCAGTGACAGCCAGAAGGTTTTGCAATCTAAGGTAGATGTGTAATTTAGATTTAATTCACTCATTCCTCATAAGATGAAGTTGTTTTTTTGTCAATTTTTCTTGGGTAAGCTGCATTTTTAACTCTGGCCATTAGTAAGCTTCCGAATATGTTGTGTCTTTGGTGCATTGAAAGAAGGTCATCTAGCAATTTTGTTTTCACCATGGAATATATTTCAAGGAATAGGATGCATGTCCCCTTGTTTGTGCCGGCCACCTTTTCTCGTTATTGTCATTTAGGATGTGTGCCCGACCTAAACAATATATGTCCGGTGGCGTTAAATGCTTGACCTTAGTCGTCTTTCAGTCAATCGAATCCTCTTCAAGGTCTGAAAGATTACACATAGGTGAAATTTTAATGTTGTTTTATTTCATCCATACCATATTTGTCAAGGTATTCTTATTAAACATTTCTTAGTTACTACTATGCTTTTAACATGTGGCAGCCTTTGGATTAGAGTCAATATGAAGTGTAAAATTTTAAATTTTGTCTCACATACTCCGAATGTGTTTGAATGATTTGCCTCCTTAAATTTCTGGATGTACAAGGTAGATTGGGGCATAAGTCTGTAGCCTCAGCTTTTTCTATTCCACCTCTGCTCTTGTTTACTGGTCATTATTTAGTGGATGAACTTCTAAAAGAAATTAGATCATATCTAAACTGGTATATACTAATCATGACGTTGGCTCCACTTTAATTCTATATAATTGAAAAAAAAAAAAAAAAAAAAAAAGATTGGGNAAAAAAAAAAAAAAAAAAAAAAGCTTGGGCCTGCCAGTTCCTGCTGTTCCTGCATGTAGTTTTAACCATGTAGACAGGTAGATTACCAGCCCAAAAGATCTGTTCGTACTTAGTTGCTGGCTAAAGTGCCCAAGTTTTTGGGAACTTAATATGCAGCCCTGAATAGCCTGGGTTGGCTGGAAGCAATGCAATATATTTTAATTATGTGTTTCACCTTTTTCCTTCCTTTTTCAGAGCAATGCCGCGGCATAAAGAGACGGAATTTCCGGCGTCTCTAGTGATTACTAATGTTTGGCCCTTCTGAGGTATGGATTATTATTATTATTATTAATATATTTATGGTGGACCGATCACGTCTAATAGCTTTCACTTTTTGAAATTTGTTTATTGATATAAACAAGTATTAGGCAAATTGAAGAAGTTATGCATTCTAATCCAATGATCTGAACTGAATTAATGAATTGTTTATTAACATCTCCAAGCCTCATAGTTGTTTTCTGGCAAAAAGATGCTAAATGGCATAGGATTAATTAAAGCTGCTCTCTACCCTACCACAACAAGAGAGTGCCCCATTGGCACTTAAAATTTGTTAGAGGAACCGTTGGTATATCTTAGAGACTACCCAATAGGATAAAAACAGCAAATTGGTGGTTTGACACTCTTTCGTCCCAAGAGTTTGGTTGGTTGATGGTAAATGCCTCACCTAACTATCCTTCAGTTGTAGTTAGTAAGCATCCGATAGGAACTTGCGTTCATGGGAATGAGTTCTGGCATCAAACGTAGCTCCATTGGGACCAGCTCTTAAATTCACCAATTTTGCCGTGTGTTCAGCTCGGTTTTATTTAAGTTTTAATTAATTGGATTAGTTGAGCTTACTGGTGGTGGTGGTTAGTCGTAAGTAGATCTAACCAAATGATCTGAAAAAACGTTCCAAGCAACCCTTTTTTTTTCCTTTTTTGTCTCTGAAAATTGTTAATCAATTCTTTGAAATATATTAAAAGAATATTACATGGGCATTGTTTGAATGTTATATTTTACTGTTAATGATGAAAATGGCATAAAAGAAATGACGATTATCTTCTCTCGACTCTCGAAATTGATATGCTGTGTTTACTTTTTGAGATTTTCTCCAATTTCTTTTCAAAGGGAAAAGCAAAATAAAGCATCGCCCACTTGGGTGAAAAACAATTTTATTACCATATCGTTTACATTCTTTTTAAAATGGTTAATCATTTATTATACTTCTTTTCAGGTGAGAGACTTGGGAGTATGCAATCATTTATATTCACATGGTTCTGATAAAAGTATGTTGTATTGTAATTAATTGTTTATTAATATATTAAGTGCACAAGCTTTTTATATTTTATTCAATATTTTATTTTTCAGTGATAGAAACATGAAAATGGAAAATGTTTAAAAGTTATTGCCTGCGAATTTTAGAAATTACATATGACTGGTAACTGGTAGATGCCCTTGGCATCTTACTGTCCACCAAATTAAGAAATTTGAGAAACCAAACCCTTTGAACGGTCACAAAACACAAAGCGCCTGGAAGAAAGTACGTTTGAGTAAAGCGATTGATTTCAAATTGACTTCATGATCTTGATCTCGCTTATACATTGACCACTTAGTTAAAATAGTGATTAATTAGCAATTTATTTGTTCCTTCTGTAAGTTGGGATGTATCATGTTCATGTATGATAGCTTTTCGTTTGACCTGGGCTGTTAACAAGCCGAAACGTCAGTTTATGAAGCCTGTTTGTTTCACAGAAGAGTAGAGTAGACAGTTTTGTCTAGAAGAAGTAAAAAATTAAAATAAAATGCTTTGGAATATTCCTTTAAATAATTGTGAGAAAAGAAGGCGAATGTGGAGCTATAATGATTTACACAGTAAAATGGGACCCAAATAAACTTTGTTGGGTCCTGTTTTATTAACTCAAGTCTCCTGAAGTAGGAGGCGGTGGGGCTTCACCTTTAGAGTGTATTAATTAATTTTTAGGCTATCCCTCTCCCTCCCCTTTTCACACTTCACATTATGAAACAAACAATATTGAATATAAAATGACCTGTTGAAAAGTTTTAGGCACAGTTTACAAGTCTACTAAGCCTAAGAGAAAAAAAAAAAGTAGCATGTTCTTTATGACCTAGTGTTGTTCCAAAAGCCTTTGCTACGCTGACCAACCGCCAAAGTTTCCATTTTTGTAGCTTCTTCTTCTCCTTAAGTGTCCAAGACAGGAAGATAAAGTATGGCGATTATTTAAACAAATTAATTAGTAATTCTGGGTATTGCTTTGCTTCTTATCTTAAACTTAAAATGTAGGCTTGGTGGGTATTAAGTTTTGTACCAACAACTATATGGGTCTAGTTTTTTCTTCATGATGGCATTATTTTGACAATTGTAATGTATCCATCTGTATTATTTTTTATTTCTAAGTAATTATTTATTCAAATTGGAGATCATGATCGTTGACATTAATATATTGGAAGATAACAAATGAAACAGAGCTAAACATGAGACTAGAAGACTTGGTGCAAAGTGCTTTGTGTTTGTATGTTGAAAGTTGAAACTACGCCCAAAAAAAGGCTGAGATTTTTACTCCAGCAAATTATTTCGTTTGGAAAGAGCGTCGAAACTCAAAAGACAAAAGTATATCAGGCGCAGACTAAAAAGATAGGGAAATGGCAATCATGATGTCATCTAGTTCTACAAATTTTGCCATGTATGGTTCCTCGTGCAACAAAGTTAGCAGTATTTTTCCCCAAACAAGAAAAATATAAGTGATTCTGCTACTCATACATAACATATATATAACAGACGTCAATCAAAGACTTGGGTTGACTTGATGTATTTTCATTCTACGTATTTGTACAGTCAGGTGAGAATCCGGTTGATGCCAAAAGCTGGTGAAGAGAGTAATGAGGACCGAGAAAGAGAAACCCAAAACCAAGAAATAACAACAACATCATGGAATGCAAAGCAAAACTGAAAAACGCAAGAAACTCACAAGTCATACTACTCTTCTTCCTTTCCACTCCTTTGTTTCGTACTTTTCTCTATCTTACTTCAAAAGTTGAAAGCAACTACACCCTGTCCCTCTCTTTGCCACTCGTTTCTTTGGCTTTTATTTTTTTAACTCTTTTTTATTTTCTTTTAAAAAAAAAAAAAAATTTCTCTACATTATTTTACATACTTTTCTTCTCTTCGTACAAGACCGCTGCAACTGCAAGCCTAAAAAGGAAGGAGAGGGAGACTTGGAAAGACTATCATCATGCCTTTCATGGTTATCTTCTCTCTTGTCATTCTCTCTCTCTCTCTCTCCCCCTCCCTCTCTCACAGTCTCACTCCTTTGTAGTTGAATAAATTTTCCATTATTCTTGGGGTTACTCTCAATAATTCTTGCATTAGATACTCCAATCAATCTCCGGCTCTCCTCCATTAATGGTGTTTCTATCTATACTTATAATGGAACTGTTTGACGTAAATTAATGACTGTGAAGTCAAACCCTGTTGTCTTCTCGTTCTTCTTCTTCAACTCGTGAACTTTGTAATATATTTCCGTACTTTGACAGCCGTAGTTCATTGCTCTTTCAATTCTTTGCTTAATCACACAGCAATTAGTGAATCTTCCCGCCTTTTTTAGGTATCTATGCAACTGGGCAGTGGGGAAGCTCTCTTCTTGCTTGATTTCTGAGACTCTCAGGTTACATTCTTTTAATTTTTAGCATTTGCCAACTCTATTTTTTCCTTCTTTAGTTTACCTTTTGTTTTTATGATGATTTATTTCTTATTATATAATTCTAGCTTACATATATCTATGAAGTTGAAACACTTTACAATTTGGATGTTTAATTTTGGGTCTCTTATAACTCATGCTTGTGGCAGTTGAAATCATTTTATTCGTAAAAACTACACTTTGCAAAAGTAGTAGTAATGTACATGATTACATGCGCTTCTCATACTTGTTATTTTTTTTCTCTTTTATGTATATATAATTTTGGCCCACATTTGAAGAAATATATATTTTTTCTCTCTAGTTTAGAACAAATTTGACACACAAAAAAAGAGAAACAATTTCCAAGTTTTGGCTGTTCAAACATGAAAAACTTTGGCCAACAAAAGAAGAAAAAGAATGAGAAAATAATTTTTGTCCATAAATGAATTTAATTTGTGTTTGGGAACAAAAATGGAAAAATGAAGAATTATTATAGCTTGTTTAGAAGAACCCTTTAAAGTCTACTGCCTACTCGGTACTTTTAGTTGGGACTTGGGATTAGACCGCCGACTCCATTGATGTGACATGTATGTATCACTATCCGGAAAGAAAAGTGCAAAGACTATCAAACCCTTTCTCCTCCATCTCTTCTCTTTACTTCATAATCTGTAACTGAAAATTTTACAATTAGTTTTCCAACATTCTAGAAATTTAATGAAAATTTTGTTATGTGTCTCTAAAAAATCTCTTTGATGATATAAACAAGCTATGTATTTCACGTGAGAATTTTTTTATAATGCTGATAACTGAACCACAAATTTTGTATTTGATTTTGTTCTTGCTATCTATTGTTGTGTAAAATTATGTAAATCTTTTTCAAGGAATTGAGTGTGTGAGGAGAAAATAGAAATTGGAAGGAAAATGCTATGGGACAGTGTTTTAGCAAGAGGGCATTCTCCAAATTGCATTAGTTGCTGGGTCCAGTTTCTTGCTTGAGAGTGCTCCAGGGTGGTGGGCATTGCTGTGCGGACTCAAAGCTTGCAAATAAGGGTAGTTTGGAGGACGGTTTGGAGGACAGGTTAGAGCAGAAATTTAGGGATCCTGGGGTCTCTTTGATGGAATTATCAGTAACTAGTTCTTCAAAGAGGGCCAGAACTCCTGGCAACGGGACCCAAGTCCCCTCCTGCTTGGTTGATGGTTGCACGGCAGACCTCAGTAAATGCAGGGACTATCATAGGCGCCATAAAGTTTGTGAGCTTCATTCCAAGACCCCAAAAGTTACTATTCAGGGTCATGACCAACGGTTTTGCCAGCAGTGTAGCAGGTAAGAATAAGATTGCTTATGAAGCTAAACTACATTGATGTTTCTGCAGTCATTTTGTCTTTCTCTTGTTTATACTTCCCACAATTTTTATCTGTTATCCTATTTAATTTTGATGCAGCATGTTATTTCTTTCATTATGGTTAACATCACTTCGTAATTTTATTGAGTATTACTTAAGATTGTGTCTGCTGTCTTTTCTCTTTTATGAAAATTATTATCTTTAGGATCTTCTTATCACTATTTGTTCTCCTAAGCTGAAATAGCAGCTGTCAACTCTCTTTCACACTTATCAATTTTTTTTATGCCATAGATTATTCTTCATAAACCAATTGACTGATAGATGTTTCTCTTGAACACAATTTATCAGGTTTCATTCATTGGTGGAGTTCGATGAGGGAAAGAGAAGCTGCAGGAAACGACTTGATGGACACAATAGGCGACGTAGGAAGCCTCAACCAGATGCCCTGTCCTTAAACTCTGGGAGGTTTCCTTCCAATCATCAAGGTTCCAATTCTTCTCCAACTTTCCTACTTAAATCATATATATATATATAGCCAGTATTGATTACAGTACTGAATCCTGTCTTGCACCATTCCAATTTCCTTGCATTAGCAGAACTGATTAATTTTTTTTTTTTTTTTCAATTAAGAGGGAACTTTATATGCAGGTACCAGATACATACCATTTGGTAGCCCTCATATATTTTCTACTAGTGCTGTACCGCCTGCTTGGGCAGCTGGGGTTGTCAAAGCCAGAACAACTGAAGTGATGTTTCACAACCACCACTCTCGGGTAGACTTTAGTAATGGTAACTTGTTTCATGAATCCTCATCACGCGACTACGAGGAAGGGAAGCGGTTCCCTTTCTTGGTAGGCACCAATTCCACAATCCCTGGAGCTTCAGTCTGTCAACCACTTCTGAGTCCCAATTCCTCTCCGTGTAATGGTGTCATCAGCAACCAGAAAGTGTACTCAAATGGATTAGACAAAGCAGTCAATTCTGGTCGTGCTCTCTCTCTTCTGTCATCACCACCAGCTGAGACTCGGGAGACTGGTTTGAGCTGTTTGGTGCAGACTGACTCAATCCCCCCAGCTCAGTCCTTGATTCCAAGTCTGAATTACAGTAATCTAGGGGTGGATGGTGAGCCAATAAGATCCTCTTTGATCTCTAATGGCAGTAGCAATGCCAGCCTCCATAGCCAGGATATTTTTCAGATTGTTCCTGATGCGTCATCCACAAGTGGTACTCATCAGACGCTCAACTTCTCTTGGGAGTAGTATTTATGTGCCTTCCCTGGTTACCATTTAGGTTGAAAATATTTTCTAAAATGTGGTCGGGAACACCAAGATTCCTAAGATATTACTGCAATTATGTACCACTTTTAGAATCTATGTAGCCTCACAAGCAGAGGGATCTTTTATTCCGAATGCATTGGATTTTCAATGATTTTATAAGATGTATAAATCTTAAAAAGTAATTATTTATTTGAGATGGAGATCTCCCTCGGAGATAGTACATTTTATTGCTGTCTCTCTTTTTCTTGTATTTAAAGCTTGGTTGTTCTGGGGGGATGGCCTCCTGCATTGTACAGAGGAAACGGGCGCACATGAAGGTTGGGGCCTATCGGTTGAGGGAGCATCACGCTATTTTCCATGTTTGAACCTCATAGAAACCAGATATTTGGTCAAGAATAATCGTGTTTCTTCAAGTAAGTTATTTGGTGAAACCAGCAATTCTTTCAGAGTTGTTGCAAACCTGTGATAACCTTTGCGGTCCACTCAAGCGAGGGGTAACTACGATCCTTCAGAGCTTCCTGGACTACACATTCTGACTCAAGATCAAGCTTTGCTCTTGCTATGGCAAGCTCAGCTCTGCTTCTCCCCCCTGAAAGCTGAATTACATGTTCATCTACCACTTTATCTAGTCCCTAAAATGATGAAAGCTGAAGCAAGAATAACAACTCAGTCAACGTACGCGAGCCACTTCCTGCCAATGTTCTTGTCAGACCAATAATTATATGGATAACTAAATCATATCATAAAATTATGAATTCAATCGTAGATATTGTTAGCATCTTATTTTTTTTTTTTGGGAAATAATGTTATATTTATAAACTATTGATATAAAAGGTTTAAACGCATAACATTATTCATTTTGAATTGATAATTTATAGACCAAAACAGATTGATTTTATAAGAACTTTCAAGAAGACTTTGCTTGCCTGTTTGATAAAAATCATTATCGCCATGAAAATCATTTTATCCAACTCTGTTTTGGTTGGTTACTAACTTGATATCTGTAGACAACATATTATACGAGTGGCATACCACAATGCCATTGGCTTTGGAGGCCCTGAAATCAGTAAACAACACATCTATCCGAGTTTGAAGGACTTGGGTGAAAAAATGGTACTGATCTCAGAAAAACAAATAAAATTGCAGAAAAAAAAAAAAAAACAACTTAAAGCAAAATNCTCAGAAAAACAAATAAAATTGCACAAAAAAAAAAAAAAACAACTTAAAGCAAAATGTTAATCCTTCTAAAATTCAATTAGCCAGGGACTTCGGAGGTAAAACAGTGTCTATGCTTATATAAATTTGGTTCAACAGTTTCATAATGTGTTTAAATAAATATCCAATGAACTGAATACAAGTATGATAAATAAGTGAAGAATATGGTCAAATCCATCAACTTTTTTTATTTTTTGAGTTGCAAATTGTATCATCATATTCTACAAAAAATATATATATACGAAAACGAAAGAAGAAAATGTATTTTATCTTCTCAATGACTCGGTTTATTCTTTTACTACTAAAAACATAGAAATAACCCAAATGTTTGATGCTGCGAAAATGGGTGATGTAAAAGAAAGCATATTCGTTCACATCATGATTTATGTTGGTACTGCTAAACGGTGCGTCAGAATTCAAAAATGCCAGAACTAGTGATGGTCCCTCGTAAAAATACTTCGAAACATAGAACAAACAACACTTTCTGTCACTACTCGGTTAGCAAGAATAAAACAAAGCATCCGAGTGTACACAAAAATTTCGGTTTCGGCCTGCCCCATGAATGTCGGTTTAGGCCTGCACACAGTGAAACAGACACTGCCTGCCCAATTTGCCAATGGTTAATTAAGTTCAGACCGAATAAAGTTTTCATTTAGGATTGGTTTAATAGTCAATTAGTTAGCATGAAGAGATTATTATGGGATTGGAGTTAAAGAGCTCATATCTTTCGGCCCTTTTAACATAGAAACATATCAAGGCTCAAGAAAAGAAAAAGCAACTCCAAATCTTTCTGGCTGGTTGTGAAAGTATCTTCAACAAGTTCTCCATAATCCACAAGTTAGAAAACAATCAGTTCAAAGCTTTAAACAAATAGATGGGAATATTATCCAACCCCTACACAATCTGGGATAATCGATCATGAATTATTCTAGATAAAATAAACTCATGGAAGGTGGGACCAACCCAACCACGTAGTTGATGTCTATCTCAAAACAAAAAATTGCCCAGTTCACACGCCATCAAGCTCTATATATAACGAGCAATTAAAACTTGTAATGGACATAGCAGCAAGCTTACTCTTAACACGTTTCATTTTCACTTGCAGAGGATATAATTAATTCAGAATATGGAGACAGTCCACAAGCAGCAAAGAGGGTTTCTTAGAAACAAGATTGCCAGGACTTTCTCTAGTGTGACCAAGCGTACCTTGCCAGTGCAACATGGTTGCAGCATCAATAAGGTGAGGCCCACTCCAACCCCATCATCTAAGAAAAATGGTTCTGTTTGTTATTTAACTCACCAAGATCAGCTGTCAAATCCTTCATCACTGCAAAAGATGTCAACTTGGAACTCAAACTCGACATCTACTAAGCTGAACAGTCACCGTGACCAAAATAGCTACCMTTATGATTCTTATGATTATTMTGGTGGTGGTGATGAAAATGTGGACATGAAGGCTGCCAAGTACATCCTTTATGTTCAAGAGCGATTCGAACAAGAGCGAGCTGATGCAAATGCATTCTAGGATGTATCAGGCAATATTAAAGTGACCTGCGATGAGAAGAGATATATGATACTATATATATATATATATCCATGCTATGTAGTCTATAAAGTGCATTAATGCTCTTTAATTGAGTTTTCTAATATCAAGTAATTATAACTACTGTTTTTCTTATCAGTTGTAGTAATCTTGCACTTGTTTTCTTTGATTATAAACATGTTACTAGCAAACAATTATGAACAAAATTGCATATAGAATATCATGAAATTGCCCGACTTGTGTGATGCAAATATTTTGCCAATGCTAGCTTCAGTCGCTGTTATGTTTTTTGGTCATGAAATTATAATGGCTACAGTTTGATCTCATTCACACAGCTTTTCTAGCAGTAATATTCTTGAAATACAGGAGTAGGAACTGCTTGCTTCCAGAAATTTAAAGGCAAAGATTGGTATTATAGGCCATTAATATTGATACAATAGTTAATCAATTAGCTCAGCTCTAGTTCTTACGCATTCATCAGCATATTAGGTAAGAGTTCTTGAATATATTCTCATGGATTGCAATGTGAAACTAACAAAAGGTGAAATAGCTTGTCAATTGTTTGTAAACACGAAAACTGAAGTACACCCTAGAATGAATTTCACGTATTGATATTTACATAGAAACATAATTGCTATTCGCTAAGTGGGTCTAGTAACGTGACTCCGAAAATAATGAATAATGCTGATTCCACAAGACAGTCTCCAAAAAAAATAAAGAGAAAAAATTGTGTAATAGTTCTGTACTTTAGGGAGTAGGGTTGGTGTTGATTTAGCATATCAAATCTAGCTTTTGTTGGTGTCCTAAGCAAATTTTATTAGACAAATTAAAAATTAAAGCCCATTTTAAGTTAAATTAGTAATACTTTTGCAAACTTTGCCGGCCTGTATATACAAACTGATTTGTCAAAAGAGGCCCAATCTTTTGCATATTTGTATCTAGTAACAGAACAAGAAAACCTGGAAAGGCCCATTGAGCTTGCAAAAGATGCATGAAATTGTCTATGAAGAAATCCATTTGCCAAGAGAAAATAAGCAAAGAAAAAAATTTTAGAAATGGGAAAAATCAATTTCATATTTTAGTTTCTCTTTGGCTCACAAGGCCATGTTTTAAAGATATATTATTCTGATAATCAATTCTTCTTTAAAATTCACTTATTTGTTTGAAGAAATAGATAGGAGAAACAGAAGCCGTTTCCTGTGAAGGCTCTTCTTTGTCTTCAGCATTCTGCACACTTTCATCATCACCACGTCAAGCACAGAGCCTGAACAGCATTTTTTCATCATAACGATGTGAAGTACTCAATTGTTTTTTTGTATTTGGAAATTGGAAACTGAGCTACTTGTCTGCTCTCACCTTCACTAACACTAAGGAGCTGATTGTAATATCACAAACTCATATGGCTTTGATGTGAGCGGCTCCTGACTCTGGCATCTATTATTTTGACAATTAGTTTGATTAGGAGAGCACATCAGTGATCTTGATCAGAAATAATTCATAGAAGGGTACTTGACAAACTCAAATTTGTTTTTATTCTGATAATATTGATGATTGTATTCTGGATTTTAGATTAAGTACTCTTGCTTTCAACAAGCCATGTCTATCGTCCAAAAACAAAATTAGAAATAATGAATTGGTGTTAAGAGATTGAATATTGATTCACTTGCAGTTGCGGCCAAGCAAAACCTAGCTATCAGATGTAACTTGTCAACTGCCCACAAGCTGCTTTCAACCAGCTCACCATATTGTAAATGTGGTCACGTGAGTTGATTTGGACAACTCAATAACATTCTTTGTGGGTTATCAAATCACGTTTACAGAATTCAACCCAAGTTGTTTAACCTTAAAGAGAACCCAAAATCTTGTCCAAAATTGGTTTTCCAGTAGAATAATGATGATCTTCTCATCTCCGAAAGTGCTTAACATGATTGATTATATATGGGTAGCGCTACCTTACTAAGTAATCAACAACTTTGCAAAATCGATTAGATTAGAGATTCTTTTCAAGTAACTAATACAGAAGTATGTACCTCTTTACTTAATTTGTCTCTCTGTACATCAGATCATGCTTGTAAGGCCCAGACAAGTCCTTTTACTTAATATAAAGTTTGGTGATTGACAAATAAATGTATTTCAAGAATCCTCTCTACTCTTCATAAACGAAAAGAAGGATGCAAACTTGGACTCATTGAATGGTAATGTCAGAAGTGTTTCTTGGGTATTATATTTTATTTTTTTTTATAATAACTTATCACTACAATATTGGTTGAGTTGAGTAAGTGTGATGAGAACTTTTTTACTTTACCTAGATGCGGTGGTTGAAAAAGAATCTAAACTAAAGGTAAGCATTATTGATGAGAAAAAGTGAAAAAAAAAAGGTAAGTTCAAAGCAGCACGCTCGATCTCCTGCATTCACTGGCTTACTAGCCCCTATTTGTACACATGCATTATGGCATTTTATTATCCACTGCACAAGTTGATTAGAAAGCACTGGTATTCACGAAGGATTTAGAATTTTTTCTTGATATAACTTTAACTTAAAAGATTTTCTAACAGTTTATTATCCATATGTATGATTTACATTGTGAAATCTTAAAAAAAAAAAAAAAAAAAACCAAAATTAAGGAATCCGTTTAAAAAATTATCATGTTTTAAAAATATTTGGATGTTA